>BHEV01018584.1:0-11557 GCA_004319985.1 Emydocephalus ijimae
TGCCGCGATTGGACGCTCCAAGCGCGGCAAGCTTGAATCATTGTCATTGGACACTTTGGCAGCAGCCAGCTCTATAAAAGGTGCTGCTGCTGCCAGGCTCATTGCTCTGTTCTGAAGTCATAAATAAAAAGTTGAAGTTACCATCCGATGTCTCGTCTCCATTATTACGCCCATCCTCCAAGATATTACACTGGTGATGAGGATGGGATGCGGAGACAATAGAGCTGACTGAGCACTCGCAGAATTGACAGAGCACATGGCTGAACGTGCACAGATATTGGCAGAATGGCCAGCAGTGCTATACCACCTGCCCCGTTTGATCCAGCATGCGAAGATCGGGACTCGTATATGGACAGGTTTCAAATGTTCCTGGAATCAAATAATCTGAAGGATGCCACATCAAGCAAAAAAAAATTCAGTTTTCCTAATGCATTGCAGACCCGCCGTTTTCAGAATGGCAAAGGCACTTGCAAAACTGGCTGAAGTCAAAATGATGGACTGGGATACCCTTGCTCCCATTCTTCAGGCTCATTATGCTCCCGCAGTTCCTACCTTTATTAGAAGACACGAATTTTACCAGAGGGACCAACGCGAAGGTGAGAACTTCGGGGATTTTGTAGCTGATCTAAGAAATTTGGGTGGACTGTGTGGCTTCATAAATCTGGAAGAAGCCATGAGAGATCAGATTGTCCTCGGCCTAAGAGACCCCACTGTCCAAAGCAAGATTATGGCAAAGGGAGACATCACCCTCGCAGATGCCATAGCAGATGCCACTGCAGCGGAAGCTACTTGCAAATCAGTAGCCTGAATGCACTGAACGAATGGGGCCAGCCGCCAACCCACCAGCGACACAGCAATACCCTCAGAAAGACACACAACATCCGCCCACCATGAAGACATTGAGTCCTCATTGGATAGTGAGGAAGAAGTCAACAGATTCAGGTCAGAGCGTGAGCAGCGAGACCAGCGGGGTCGTAAATCCAATTTCCAATGCGCCAGATGCGGGGGAAACCACCCACGATCAGACTGCAGGTTCCTAGACGCCATTCCTGTGATAAAAGGGGCCACATTGCTAAAGTGTGCCGGAACAAAAGAGGATCCAGCCCCAAGAGGAAAGAAAATAACTTCCGACAAGCATCAGACACCCCACCAACAAACTGGGACCGCCCAAACAACCAGTGGAGCCAGTACAATAGAAACCAAATGTTTACTAGCGCAACCAGATGGGAAGAGGCACATCAGACCATCACCATTGGCCACGCTTCATCCTTGGATGTGAAAAAATCCGGGTAAAGGTCATCATTGAAAATCGGCCATGCATCATGGAAGTGGACTCCGGGTCTTCCCTATCCATGGTCTCCTGGAAAACCATTAAGCAGCTGATCCCTGAGATCTGCCACCAGGATCTCAACACTCAGAGACTTATATTAAAGGACTACCAAGGCAATCAAATCCCGGTTGCTGGTTCCAGTCACGTCCAGGTCTCTTTTAAGGACCACACCGCAATACTACCTCTCACCATTGTCGACAGAGACCGGCCCAGCTTATTGGGTTTGCAGTGGTTCGCGCCATTAGGAATCGAAATGGCAGGCATCAACCAGCCCTCGTCCATGACTTTCAAGAAGTCTTCACTGAACAATTAGGCAAGTACAAAGGGTCCCCCATCTCGTTCAATCTCTGCCCTGATATCACATCCATTCGTCTAAAGCCACGCCGAGTCCCTTTTGCTCTCAAACCAAAAATTGATGAGCAATTGGACAAATTAATTGCACAAGGCATGTTAGAACCCATCGACCATGCCTGATGGGAGACCCCAATTGTAACTCCCATAAAACCTGATGGATCTTTGAGAATATGTGGGGATTACAAGGCCACCCTAAACCACGTGTTACAGCAGAGCGCCTGTCCAGTACCCGTGGTCCAACATCTCCTTCACTCACTCGGGGGCGGAAAGGTATTCGCAAAGCTTGACCTAGCCCAAGCTTATCAACAGCTACCAGTAGACACAGCAACCGCAGAAGCCCAAACCATAGTTACGCACAGGGGTGCCTTCAAATGTAACAGACTCCAGTTCGGAGTAAGCGTAGCACCTGGCATTTTTCAGAGTTTGATGGAAAGGTTGTTACAGGGCATAAAAGGGGTCATGCCCTATTTCGATGATGTATTAATAGCCACCCCTACAAGAAGTCAGTTAGAGAAACGCCTGGGAACTGTCCTACAAAGGTTCAAAGATGCAGGCCTCAAGGTTAAGAAGGAAAAGTGCTAGTTATGCACTGAGAGGGTTGAATTTCTTGGTTACCTTCTTGACAAACAAGGGATTCACCCTACTGAAAAGAAATTGGCTGCCATTAAAAATGCCCCAAGACCAAAGAACAAAACAGACCTCCAAGCCTTCCTGGGACTCATTAATTTTTATAACATCTTCCTATCCCAGAAGGCAACTGTTGCTGAACCCCTGCATAGGCTCCTCGACAAGAAAGCTTCCTGGTTTTGGGTACGTCGGGAGGAGCAGGCTTTCCAACAAGTAAAAGACCTTTTAACTTCAGATGCAGTGCTCATCCAATATTATGAGACACTTCCATTGACTGTGACTTGTGATGCCTCACCTTTTGGGGTAGGGGCCATCCTGAGCCACATCCTACCAAATGGTGCAGAGGCACCTATTGCATTCTTTTCAAGAACTTTGTCTAAAACAGAGAGAAACTATAATCACTTAGATAAAGAAGCCCTCGCTATTGTATCTGCGATTAAAAGGTTCCACGAATACGTGTACGGAAGATCCTTTTCCATCATCACAGATCATAAGCCATTGCTTGGCATCTTGGCAGGGGACAAACCAACTCCCCACATCCTATCTCCAAGGATGACACAATGGTCGGAGTTCCGAGCCACCTATGACTACCAGTTAAGACACCGACCAGGGAAAACTATCCCCCATGCTGACGCTTTGAGCCGCTCTCCACTACCTGAGCTCCTAGATGACCCGGCTCCCACGTTATCAACACTACAAATTGAGATGCTTCCCTCACCTCCACTAACCGCACAAGACATCGCACTGGTCCTCAGCTGGGTGGAGAGGGGATGGCCAGAAAGCGAACCCAATGACACCTTTAAACCTTTCAAGAACAGACGAACAGAACTTTTCTCCCAAAAAGGGTGCGTGTTGTGGGGAGACCAAGTGGTCATTCCAGAGAAACTACAGAAGAAAGTTCTAAAATTACTACATGATGGACACCCGGACATTGTACGAATGAAAGCACTGGCAAAGAGCTATGCCTGGTGGCCAGGTATGGACAAACAAATTGAAGCCTGGGTTGCCACCTGTAGCAAATGCCAAGAAACACGCTTGGCCCCACTGAAAGCACCACCAGCTGAATGGGAAACGCCCAGGGGTCCATGGTCCCGCATCCACATTGATTTTGCAGAACCTACAAAGGGACATACTTTCCTGATAACAGTAGACGCCTACTCGAACTGGCTCGAGGTTAACAAGATGAAGACGACCACCACAGAGGCAGTCATCAAAAAATTGAACAGACTGTTTGCAACTCATGGGCTGCCAGATGTCTTGGTTTCCGACAATGGCCCCCAATTTACCACCTTGGCGTTTGAACAATACCTAGCAGACCGGGGAATACACCACGCCTTGACATCACCTGCTCACCCGGCGGCCAATGGCAGGGCTGAACGAATGGTTCAGTTCACCAAAAAAACTTTACAAAAAATGGAACAGGGAAACATCCACGACAAAGTCNAAGACTGCCTACATCCTGCATACACCCTGGAAAAGCCCCTGGGTTCCAGCAGCAAACACCGCACATTCAAGGTAGGAGACCCTGTATTTGCAAAGAACTTTACAGGTGACCCATTGTGGATCGCTGCCAAAATAACGCAAATTACGGGCCTCCGTTCCTACCAGTTAGAAACCACAGATGGGAGACTGTGGAAATGCCACATCGACCAGCTGCGCTCAAGGTTGACCACAACACCCATCACAAACCCCGATCTCGAAGCCAGAGGAGGAAGGGAAACTGAGGGTTTTGAAACTGAACCAACATCTGGCTCAGAAAACATAACCCCACAACCAGCACAGCAAAGCCCACTTTATTCACCAACTGAAGAAGAACCGTGGCAGATGGTCATCTCTCCAGGTAACAGCAGCCATACAGGGTCAGCAAATCCAGACAACAGGAATGAAGGAAGCGTTGCAGGTATCCCCAAATCACCTCCAATGATACCTAGCGTAGAAGCCAGGTCACCAATACAACCAAGTCCAGTTAGCAGCCCGCCAGAACCAGAATCCGAGCAAAGACATTTTGAACAACACAAATCAGGTAGACAGGTGCGAAGACCTGCCTACCTGCGCGATTACATCACCCCACCCCTGAGACGGAACCTAGAGGGGAGCGGTGTTCCGAACTAGCAGGCTCGTAATCCTGCAAACCTGATTGGCCATCAACAGCAGGCTCGTAATCCTGAAATCCTGATTGGTCCGTCAACAGCGGGTCGTGATTGGTCACTCCAGACTGATCCAATTGGCTAGTTGACGGGCTGCCGCGATTGGATGCTCCAAGCGCGGCAAGCTTGAATCATTGTCATTGGACGCTTTGGCAGCAGCCAGCTCTATAAAAGGAGCTGCTGCTGCCAGGCTCATTGCTCTGTTCTGAATTCACTAATAAAGAGTTGAAGTTACTATCCGATGTCTCGTCTCTGTTATTACGCCCATCCTCCAAGATATTACAGTTATGGCTGCAAAATCTACTTTGTGGTAGTTAAATACTTCGGGTTTGTGTGTGTGTGTGTGTATACACTAGTTCCTTCTCTGTTTGCATTGAACTGCTTCATTCAGTGCTCAATTAAAGCTTATTTGCTTAGCACACATTCAGCAATGAGGTACTAGGCCATAGATAATCAGACAATTTATTCTTTAAAACAGTTCGTATTTAAAACTTCTATTTATTTGCTTGATTATTATTTTTTGCCTACTGCAGAGCAGGCCACAAATTATATTATTTACAGATGATGTACATTCTATGTATATATTTTTATGCCTACTTATATAGAAATTTTGGGGGTTATTTAAAGTCATTGCTTCTTTTATATAGGAACTATTATATTTTCCTTTCTATAAGCAGGGTTGTAAAAAAAAAAGGAGTTTACTTTCTATAAACACCCAGTTACGAACTATTGTTTCTATTTCCACTCTAGTTTGATCACACAAATGGATTCAAAGGCTGTTCCCTTTGGTCATTTTTCAAATTTTCCAGTGTGAGTGCCAGAAAGGATGTAAGCACAATCAGACAAAAACCAACGCAAGGCACCAGGGATGATATCCAGAAACTGAGTACATTCAGGAAGATTTCTTCATTGACAAGGAGTTAACTTATTTATGAAATTTCCAAATGAGCCAAGCATATGCTTCCCAATTGACTTCAAGAAGAATTGCAATTGTAACTATTAAAACATCCATGATGTAATAATTACGGTAAATTAAAAAAAAAAACCAGTAACCTAATTGGAGCAATATAAATCTTCATATGGTAAGACCGAAAAGATATGGGATGTGTTTGTGTGTGCAATTTCAGAAGCCACTGGCATCATCCAACCCTGTTCTGAAAAAAATATCAATGTAAAGTACATGGAAAAATAGGAAACTGGAAAATTACTGTAGCTGTTGACAAATCTTTGACCCCAGAGGAGGTCAAACTAATTCATGCCTCCTTTATCATGGGGTACTTTGATATTGTAAGTTCAGAAAGTTTCAAAATACAGCTTTCCTACAAAGTTATTGATACTGAAAAAACTGAGGAACCTTTTTTTCTCCTCTCTTCATTTATTAGATTTCTTTTATCCCGCCTTTATTATATTATAAGCAATTCAAGGTGGCAGATGCCTAATTCTTCCTCCTCCTGTTTTTCCTACAACGTGGTGAAGTTGGTTGGGTAAAAAGAGAGTGACGGGCCCAAAGTTACCCTGCTGGCTTTAATGCCTGTGGCAGGACTAGAACTTAGTCCACTGGTTCAGTTGATCTGAAAATGGAGCAATGTCACTCTTCTTGTATGTAATCCTGAAGTTCCACAAAATTCATAGAGAGAGATGATCTTTCCCAGATAAGCAAGATGTGGCTCCTCCTATCTCTAGGCCCCCAAATTTAATGTTCTATATGTCTTGTCTGCTTGTAGTAGTTCTTTAAAGAAAGCACAGTATTTCCCCAACTCCAACAACATTAAGGGCATACATACAGGGTAGGTGTATTGGGATAGGGATTGGTTGTAAAAATATGGAAGCGCTATCCTTTCGCATTCTAAGTTTGTAATAGAATTTTACCCAAAAAGAGAAATGCAGCTTTGCAGTTAGAAAGCTGTGCCATAATTACAGTTTAGATAACTATAAGGAAGAACTGTAGGAAAGAGATTAGTCAGCTAATAATTTCTCTTTAGTTGTGAATGGAAGTGAAAGAATTGTTTCCAAACAGGTTTTCAGAATTTGAGATTTAGAAGACTTGAATATGAATGCAGATTGACTTCAAACTGCTTTAGAATGATGGAAGAATGGAAACAGGCAAACAATCCAATCTCAACCATACTTTCTATATATTTAAGGTGAATGATATGCTATAATCACTCAATGCATAAAAACAGAATCACATACATGATATTCCTTAATCTTACTGGAAATGAGAAAACCCAGAGCCTGAAAAATCGAAGGGGGTTTCATTGAAAGGTCTGAGCTGTGGGTTTCTGAAAGCAAAGGCAATAAAATACATGTTTAACAACGCAAATTGCAAATGGCAGAAGGAAAAATAAATTATTTTCCTATCTCCAGTGACATACTCCTGATCTGGATATCCTGACCTAATTTTTACCAAATATATATATATATAATAAATAAAGATTAAAAGGCATTGTTGCTGGTTATATTTTAAAATAATTTGGGCCGAAAACAACTGGTAGTTTGATAACTTTTTTTATAATTAGGAATTATAATGATAGCATCTGACCTCTGGAGTTAAATCTGTGTGAAGTGTAAATCTAATTGGAAAGCATGATTGATGACTCTAGGCTATGGATGTGTTTCATTGGATGATACACCCAGAAGGGTGGGGGAAAATATCTGAGTTGGCTACACCCAGGCAAATGCCGGAATGTTAACTTTTAATAAATCCTCTTTAGTTTTGAGAGTGTGGCTCGAAGCTCATGATTTAATTGGAGTAACTGCCAGAATCCTGACACATAGTTTCCATAATAGAGATAGTCCTTGATTTACAGCAGTTCCTTTAGTGACTGTTCAAAGTTACAATGGCACTGAAAAAAGTGACTTATGACTGTTTTTCATATTATGACTATTACGGCGTACCCTTGGTCATGTGATCAAAATTCAGACACTGGGAAACTGACTCCTATTTATGACGACTGCAGTGTTCCAGGGTCATGTGATCTTTTGACAAGCAAAATCAATGGGGAAGCCAGATTCACTGAACAATTATGTTACTAACTTAATAACTGCAGTGATTCACTTAACAACTGTAGTAAGCACAGTTGTAAAATGGAGCAAAATTCACTTAACAACTGTCTCCCTTAGCAACAGAAATTTTGGACGACTCAATTGTGATCAAAAGTCAAGGACTACCTATGATATCTTTTTCCTAATTTTCTTGTAGGTATTGGTCCAAAGCAGTGTTTCCCAAACTTGGCAACTTTGAGACATTTAACTCACCATGATAGGGGAATACTGGGAGTTGAAGTTCATGCATCTTAAAAGTTGCCACAGTTCCGAAACACTGCCCAAAGGAAAAGCACTTACCACTTCTCAAAGACAGTTAAATCTTAATCAGTTAAGAAGTAATAACATGGGATTTGTATTCATCTCCATGGCCTGAATTGTTATCATTGTGAGATTATTCCAAGACCTATTTTTGTGTGTGTGTGTATTTGTGTATACATGCATTTGTTCCTGTTGTCTCCCTGACTAACTGCAGTCTTCAATCTGGTCCGCATTCCTGGCGGGAGCACCAACTGTTCCCATTGGTTGATGCCGTTTGACAGCCGGCTATAAAAGGAGCTGTCAAACGGCATCAGCTGTTGCTGCCAGCTGGCTGCCAGTCCAGCCTGGCAGCTGCAGCAACCCGTTTTGCTACGAATAAAGCAATGTTAGCCTTTAGATCCGTGTCTGCCTCGTGTGTCCGCCTGCTACACAATACTGGCGACGAGGATGGGATGCACAAATGAGAGGCAACCGGACTAAAGCAACCGAGCAAAGTCACTGATGAAAAGAGCCAAAGCCGCTGAGAGCTGAATGTCAGGAGCCGCAGACAATTTCTGCGCGCACCAAGTTAAAAAAGCCTCCTCAGCGGAGGAGACAGGCACTGCCTAAAAGGCACTGCTGCGAGCGCCCTTTTGAGGGCGCGAAGCTCAAAGCCTCCTTGACTGAGGAGAAAGGCACCCCCTTCGGCGCTACCGAGAGTGCAAAAGTCTAAAGCCTCCCTAGCTGAGGAAACAGACGTTGCCCGAAAGGCACCCCCGCTGGCGCTACCAAGAGCGCAAAAGTCTAAAACCTCCCTAGCTGAGGAAACAGACATTGCCCAAAAGGCACCCCCCGCTGGCGCTACCAAGAGCACGAAAGTCTAAAAGCCTCCCTAGCTGAGGAATCTGACGTCACTGACAAGCACCGCCGCCAGCGTTTCTGAAGCCGAGATGCAGCCGATCTACTCACAGCCGGTCTACCCTCAGCCAATCTACCCACAGCCGGTCTACTCGCAGCCGATCTACTCGCAGCCGGTCTACCCGCAGCCGGTCTACCCGCAGCCGGTCTACCCGCAGCCATCTACCCGCAGCTGATCTACCTGCAGCCAGTCTACTCGCAGCCCGTCTACCCACAGCCGGTCTACCTGAGAGCTGGCCTACCCACAGCTGGTCTACCCAGCCAGCACCAGTTTCCCTGCTGTACCCGGTCTACTCAGCAGCGCCGAGGTTTCCCTGCCATACCTGGTCTACTCAGCAGCGCCGAGGTTTCCCTGCCGGACCCGGTCTACTCAGCAGCGCCGAGGTTTCCCTGCTGGACCCGGTCTACTCAGCAGCGCCGGGGTTTCCCTGCCATACCCGGTCTACTCAGCAGCGCCGAGGTTTCCCTGCCGGACCCGGTCTACTCAGCAGCGCTGAGGTTTCCCTGCTGGACCCAGTCTACCTGGTCTACCAGCCAACACCAAAGTTTTCCTGCCTGACCCGGTCTACTGTTCCAGCCGACTCACGCGCCGAAGCAAGCCGGCTGACGGAACCTGCCTGGCCCGTCGATGGGCACTCAGACAAAGGCACCTATGGGTCGAACTCTCACTCCAGCAGCCTCCAATGCGATTCAGGAAGGCTGTTGGGGGGTCTCCAAGTGACTCTGGAGTAAGGGGTCTCCCTGCCCCCCCTCCCTGTATTTTGGGGGGAAGGTGGGTGTCAGGTGCTGAATAAGGAGGCGCGCACCCACCATTAGGGTCCTTCCGTGCACCCACCTTTAGCGTCCTTCCCACCTGGGCTTGTATTCCTTGGCAGCGGCAGTACACTCGCCAGGGGGGTGAAAGGCTGGGTAGGTGGGAGGTTGGATTGTCCCGTCCTAAGGGGGCCGAGGGAGTACGACATGCCTGCTCCTCTTTCGGCCCTTAGGCCTTGACCTTCATAGTCAACTCCCTAGCTCAGCGGTCCCCCACCTTCTGCCTTTACGGGAGCAGGAGGAATGAGGGGACGGTTCCATAGGGCTGAGCGCTGTGTGTATCTCCCTTCACACAAGCCACAGCTAAACACACATGCTGCTCGCCCAAACGGAACGTGCCTGCCATTGCTGCAGCTCAGTTCCAAACAGGCGACTGCCCAGTACTGGCCTACAGCCCTTGGAATTGGGGACCCCTGCCCTACCTCATGCTGATGGTCACCGGGCATGTTTTTTACTCACCATCTTAGAGGGGTTTCCTTCTCAGGCCACGTGTTCTGGGCACAAAGCAGCTGCTAGTTCAACTTCCTTTTCTGTACCATGGATCCCCAGAGGGCGGGGCCGCGCATGCTCTTAGCCAGGGGGAAGAGGTGTTGTGTCCCTGACTAACTGCAGTCTTCAATCTGGTCCACATTCCTGGTGGGAGCACCGACTGTTCCCATTGGTTGATGCCGTTTGACAGCCGGCTATAAAAGGAGCTGTCAAACGGCATCAGCTGTTGCCGCCAGCTGGCTGCCAGCCCAGCCAGGCAGCCGCGGCAACCCGTTTTGCTACGAATAAAGCAATGTTAGCCTTTAGATCCGTGTCTGCCTCGTGTGTCCGCCTGCTACACAACAGTTCCCTTATATGTTTTTGAAGCAAACATTTTATTGTTCTTCTGACACAAAGCTACTGTGCGGATGGCGCTGTCTCCTTAATGGGCAGAAATACCTATTCATTATTTTCTTTCACTCCTGGGAATTCAACTGAGTTGCTCAAATGAATTTTAGAGAAATGATTAGCTTCCCAGTTAGAGTTACTTGATACATGCTTTGAGGTGAAGCAGAGCTAACTATTTGGCTGTTTATTGCAAAGCCTCAAAAGATAATAGCTGCCATTTGCATTAACCTGTTACTTAATCTCTTGTAGCTTTTTTTGTAAAATAATTCACTGACTACCTGGGCTATGATGAGTTATTTCTAGGCAGCAAATACATTTTCAAGTCTGATAAAAGGCTAAGCCGATACTCAGAAAGTGTTAGAACAGGAGAGATGTGTTCAAATCAATTTTAACAGCACAGGAACAAAAACCAAGCCATTGCTAAAAATAATGATCTGAAAAGGTTTGGTGGATTTATGTTAGGAAGTATATGTGCATCTTGGAACAACAGGAAACATTGTCAGTTTTATTGCCAGCTGAACAGTTATATAAGGGTGCATATCCATTGCTTCAAGCCAGATTATTTATTTGTTTGTTTATTAGATATGTATGGCTGCTTAAGTTGCAAGAATGACCCTGAGCTACTTAGGTTGGAAAAAAACTTGAAAACAAGGAATTTAAAAAAATTAGAAGAATAAAATAATACAATATAAAGTGTCAAAAAAATGTAAACAGCAGCAGGATAATACAGGTAATCCTCACTTAATGAGCACCTTAAAGTTCAAAGTTACAACAGCAATGCAAAAGCAACTTTACAACCAGTCCTCACATTTATGACTGTTGCAACATCACTGTGGTTCTCTGAAAAAGATTTGAGTACTTCGCAACTAGCTTCTAACAAGCAGATTCAATGGAGAAGCCAATGATGAAAAAGCAATAGAACTTAGACATGATATTTCTTCATAGTGCTTTACAGCACTCTCTGGGCAGTTTACAATGTCAGTATATTGCCTCCAACAATCTGAGTCCTCATTTTATCGGTCTAGGAAGAGTGCAAAGCTGAGTCAACCTTCAGCCCAGAGGTGGTATTCAGCACGTTCTGACCAGTTCTGGAGAACTGGTAGTGGAAATTCTGAGTAGTGTGAAGAAATACCACCTCTGACTGGCCCCGCCCCCATCTATTCTCTGCCTCCCAAGTCCCAGCTGATTGGCTGGGTCTTCTTTTGTT
>BHEV01018588.1:0-36793 GCA_004319985.1 Emydocephalus ijimae
GAATACTTTATTGGCCAAGTGTGATTGGACACACAAAGAATTTGTCTTGGTGTAAATACTCTCAATATACATAAAGAAAAGATACCTTCATTAAGGATCAAGAATCATAACATACAACACTTAATGATAGTCATAGGATAGAATCAGCAATCAAATCATACTAGGAAGCAGTCAATATAAATCATAAGGATACAAGCGACAAAGTTACAGTCCTGCAATCACAAGTGGGAGGGGATGGGTGATAAGATATTGTTTCATTATAAATTGAGAAATCTTTTGATACATTTGCTTCTTCTATTTGCACCTAACAAGAAGAGAATTCCTTTTTAAATTAGCATCACCACTGAACGTATTGCTTGCCAAACTTTTTATGTTGCAGCTTGTTATCATTTTAAAAGGCTTTATATTTCCTAGTTTGAGACAAGAAAGAACTAGCTGAAGGATACTCTGTTTCTTTGATGAAGAAAACAGATGCCTGAAATGGGAAATTGCCTAAAAATCATATCCTGCCCTGTGCACATACAAGTCTGGCATCCTAATTATGTTGATTAGGCGCCTACAATCTACAACTGTTGTGAATTGAAGGGGAGTTACTATATAACCATGTTGCATATTAAGTAGTTATTGCACCTACTGTGCTGCCATTCTGTCTGACACCTGTTCTTTGTCATAAGAAGCAATTTCCTCCTTCTATAGAAAATTAGGGGTAGGTGTTGATTTCATGTCTATGAGCCATTTTATTTTTGCAATTCACACCGCAACTGTAATACATGCAGAAGGCTCTGGAAATACACTAACCTTCACTTCAGAAAGGTAAGAGAGTACTTTGTTGTTATAGCAGGAAAGATTTTATAGCAGGACTCACTACAAAATCTGGCTCAGTGCAGGACTCACTACAAAATCTCTGATAGATGCCCAGGCAGCTTCTATCTGAAGACTTCCAGTGAAGGGAAATTCAGGACTTCATGTGGTAGCTTGTTTCAATGGTTGCCAGATCCTATCGTCAAGGGCTCGTTCTGACACCTAGCCTGACCCTACTTCCTTCTACTTTTAAACTGTTGGTTCTGATCCTATTTTGGGAGGTGGCAGAGGCTAAGGTCACTTCTCTATGTGACAATTCTTCAGCCATTTGAAGCCCATTACCTTGTCTCTCCTCAGTCATCTTTTCTGCAATCTAAACTTAACCAGATCTTTTAACTGTTCATCACAGGTCTTGGTTTTCAAACTGCTTATTGTCTTGTTAGTCCATCTTTGAACTCACTCCAATTCATCATAATTTTTTTAACTACATTTCTAAGAACTGGACACAATGCTACAAATGGAGGCTGAACAGAGCAGAGTAGAGTGGACTAATTACGTTCCATGGTATCTCTATGCTCTTTGTTAATACACCTTCTAGCAGATGTATCTATCACTGGCTCACGTTTGATCAACAAGAATAATCAGGTCTTGGTCACCAGCTCATTTTCAAACCAGGTTTTTCTTTCTTTCTTTCTTTCTTTCTTTCTTTCTTTCTTTCTTTCTTTCTTTCTTTCTTTCTTTCTTTCTTTCTTTCTTTCTCTTTTTCTTTCTTTCTTTCTCTCTCTCTCTCTCTCTCTCTCACACACAAACACTATACTTGTACCATTCATATTTTTTACCCAAATGCAGAAATTTGTATTTCTTCCCATTAAATGCCTCCCGCATAGCTCAAGCTGTCTATACCTTTTTTTAGTCTTCTTTCCATCTTCTTACCTTGCCTGACCATCTGTGTTTAAATAGAAAAAGTAAAAAGTTTAAAGCAACTTGGTAGTCACACTTCTCAAGGATGTCTGGCTGTTGTCATTTTATGAATGTAATTGAATTCAATTTGGATTTTCTTGGTTTCTCAAAAAACATTATGAAGGAAAGCTACCATGACTAAAAATCTGTTTCATGATAAGAAATGTGGCTGTACATATCACAGTCCATATCACAAGGGTGTCAAACTCATGTCATCATGGCGATGTCATGTGACGTATTGCAATTTTTTTCCCCTTTGCTAAACTGGGCATGGGCCTGCAGACCGTGAGTTTGACAGCCCTGCCATATCATCTTCATCACTTTAAGTAGTATTTTCACACACGAGGACACAGATTGTTGGGGGCAATATGCTGATTCTGTAAAACACTTAGAGAGGGCTGTAAAAGCACTGTGAAGTGGTATAATTAGTCTAAGTGCTATTGCTATATGGTGATTCTTCAGATTGTAAAATACAATAGAGAGAAAATAAAGGCCTAAGCTGTATGATTCAAATGCAGAAGGATTCGTGTTCTATTTCTAGTATCTACAGCATAAAGAGAATCACATAGTAAACCATGAAGAAAACATTTGTCCGAGGATCAGGTTATAAAAGAAGACATGACGGACTAGGGATAACTGGATGTAAGTTGGATTAATAAAGAGATGAGATAGATGAACCAGTTAAATAGTATTTTGAATAGAAATAGACCCATCTATGGCATTTCCAGATAAAATAAGCAGGTAACAGGTAGGAAAAAAAGAGTATGACTGAAAATATGGAAAATCAGTAGATGAACCATAATATAAAATCAATCAACCGCATGCCAGACAACCTCCTTGTGCAAGATGTTTCTAGAACACTTTTCAGTAAGAGTGGACTTTAACAGACCAACAAAAAATATCTTCTAATGAAACCAGATCCGTTTTGTGATTAGCAGAAATGGTTAAAATATATTGAAATCTGAGAAGAAATTACATCATTTTTTTAATTTTAAGAAGTGTATCATAAAGCTGAGGGAAGTGTAGAAGCAATTAAATAATAGGAGATTCCAGGAAGCCTAACACTCACTTTGCTACAAAAGACACCTGGAATATATCTGAGGTGTTTGATCGTTTTCATTCTACCACATGACTTTTGGCATGAGACAGCTTTGATGAATGTCAATTCCAGCTGTTGACATGCAATCTAATTTCTGAGGAACAGAGTTCTGCATTGCACACATCCTCCTCTGACTGCCTTGTGAACTAGCTTATTTAATTTTAATCAATTTAGCAAGGGTTTTTTTGTAACTTAGTATGCCTTTTGGTAAACAAATGTAGGCTAGGTCCTTGGTTTTAGGCATTAGTTTGTTTTGGAAACCCAGCAAAAACAAATAATTTTGTAATCAGGTTAACAGTATTACATAAGTTTAGCTACAGTGCTTGAGAAACCTGCCTCCACAAAAGAAGTCCTCTGGACCTGCCTCTTGATTAGTCTGTACCTATATAAACTTGTCAGCATGTACCATTTATTTTTGGAAGCTAACTACTCAAAGAAAACTTAAGTGCTCTGGTAGATAGGAGTAGCATGTCTTTTTAGTGGTGGCCCTCCAAATGGAATGGAATGGAATGGAATGGAATAGAATAAAATAGAATAGAATAGAATAGAATAGAATAGAATAGAATAGAATAGAATAGAATAGAATAGAATAGAATAGAATAGGAATAGGAATAACAGAGTTGGAAGGGACCTCGGAGGTCTTCTAGTCCAACCCCCTGCTTAAGCAGGAAACCCTACACCACTTCAGACAAATGGCTATCCAATCTCTTCTTAAAAACTTCCAGTGTTGGGGCATTTACAACTTCTGGAGGCAAGTTGTTCCACTGATTAATTGTTCTGTCAGGAAATTTCTTCTTAGTTCTAAGTTGCTTCTCTCCTTGATTAGTTCCCACCCATTGCTTCTTGTTCTAGCCTCAGATGCTTTGGAGAATAGCTTGACTCCCTCTTCTTTGTGGCAGCCCCTGAGGTATCGGAACACTGCTATCATGTCAACCAGAGATGCTGATGTCTATTTCTTCTTTTGCTGCTTCTTGATGTATTCTTGACTTTAATGCTACCAGTTCTGCCCGGTTCTATAGAACCAATATCTCTGAAGAGCAGCAGACACCAAACCAGTTCTGTGTTTGCTGCTGTTTGGCCCAGCCGCCTGCCGGGCTTTTACCTGCCTTTTATTTCCTGCTTTTTCAACCTCACCTCTTTGCGTGGCACAGCTGAGGTTGAAAAAGCAGGAAGAAAGAGGCTTTTCAAATGCTGCGCATCCGCATGCAGCACTTCTCAGCTGTCCGGGCGGCATGTGAACTGCGCATGTGTGCGCAAAACATAGTCCCCAAACTGGTAGGAACACCAGTTGAATGTCAACCCTAGTCCTTCTTTTTGTAAGACTGGACATACCCAGTTCTAGCAACTATTCTTTATATGTTTTAGCTACCAGTCTCCCAATTATCTTTGTTGCTCTTTCTAAAGTCTCAACATCTACTTTACATTGTGGTGACCAAAATTGGATGCAGTATTCCAAGTGTGGCCTTACCAAGGCATTATAAAGTGGTATTAACAATAAGGAAACCTCTTTCTAAGTAACTTCCATTTTGCCTCTTCAGAATGTTTATTTGGCTTGTTTCCTCTTGCAGGCTTATTGTACAGTACTGCATATCTGAAACTGTAGTGGGAATAATCTTGAGGAACAGGATGAAGAACTGCAGCTGGTTCTTCAAATGTCTCAGACAACTCTTTCTAGCTCTCTTTAGGATAATGGCAGGGAAGAGATAGATCCTTTCACATTTGCAAGATTCTGTTACCTTAACCCTATAAATAAAGTAGTTTTATATTCATAACTTTGGTGCCCAAATCTGGTCTGCCTCAAAGAGTTGACAGAAACAATTTTAAGTTGCATGTTTCTAAATGTTTGGGTTTTTGCTAATTTGAGAATTGGCTTGAAATTGTGCTTAAAATGTGGCTGCTTTTATCAAGACATGACATTATATTCTTTTATCAAATTAATTATTTCAGGTTTTCTTCCTAATGGATAGTGAATGAGAATTAAACTAAACCAAACTAAACCAAACTAAAAGCAATAAGAGTTTAAAAAGTCAAGTGTCCCTCCAACTAAATGTATTCCTGATGAACTCATAGATACACCTCTGTAATTATCTTGGCAACAGAGGGAAGTGGTTTCCCTTTGTTTTATTTCCCATAGTCTATGGACTGCCATCCAAGGACTAACTAGACCCAACCCTTAGCTTTCAAGCCCAGACCTGTTAATCCAATGCAATCACTGTTGATATTACTTGCAGAGATGGGAAGAACAAATTCCTTTGAAGGCAGGTAGATCTACTCTTATTCTGTATTAATGATAACCTATTTAATAGGTTGGATATTGATATCTATTTAATAATATCTACAGCAGATTTAATCTTTTCTCAGGAATACTTGTATCATAGCAAGATCAACAGTACATAGTTATCATTATGATAAATATTTGGGGTTTGCTGTAGATTGTAAGTACAAAATATCTGTGCACAAAATAACAAAAAGCTATTATTTTAAGGTAGTTTTCCTCAACCTTGGCATCAGGAAGATATGTGGACTTCTCACTGGTTGGGGAATTCTAGGAGTTGAAGTCCACACATCTTGAAGTTGTCATGGTTGAGAAACACCATTTAGAAACACTGCTCAAAAGCATATTGTCTGGGAATGATAGTATTTATAGTCCAAGACTTGTATAAAGTCTGATAGGCAAATTCTCTCCTGCTTAAGCCTAACTATCATTAAATAAAGCAGGATCTTTCTTTGTGCTGATGTCTATTTCTTCTTTTGCTGCTTCTTAATGAATTCTTGACTTTAAGTTCTAATAAATAAAAATGGTGGATGCTGATAGCAATATTACTATTACAGTACCAATTCAAAACAACAAATATGTATTTTATTTACAGCATTTGTTTACTTTTAAGAATTTCTATACCGCCCAGCTCAACTGGCTCTCGGAAGATTTATTTCATGGATTTATTTTTCACAGCATTCATATATGATTTGAGACTTACTTTTATGATCTTCACAGCAATAGCTTTTGCATATAGTTACTAATTAGAAGACAGTGGGTGGGATAGCAATTTCTCAGTCATTTGTCAAAGATGTACAAAATAATTGGCACTTTGCTTCACAACGGAGGTAACACTGATACCAGCACAGCCTCAGGTGACAGCAGCTCTGCCTATTCAAAGACTATGAAAATCTGCAATCAAAGCTTCTTTCCAGTGATGAGGGCTGCATAATGAGAGTTTTCCTAATTGTACAAAATCTCCCAATAAACCTAAGATATTAACGTATCAGACATATAAAGGATGACATGTGATCTACTGTTGAAAAAGAAAACCATCAGAGAGAGTAAAACAATATCACATTTGCTTAGGCTGCATGGCCACTTCCCCCTTTCAAGATACAAGCAGGTCAAGTTTACCTCTAGAACACCACAAATTAGACATCTGTACAGAAACACCCAGGGATAAACATGGCCTTGATTTAAGAAGTTCTGTGAGAATTAATGCACAACTACAATGTGCCAACGGCAAGAAAAAAATCTGGAAAGGACTGGTTTTCTGAAGAAACATATAGGAGAAGGAATATGCCTTATTGCTTTCTGCCACCTCATCAGCCCAACCCAGATGAAGCTCCCACATTGCCATTAGTTTAAAAAAAAGAACATGCGAATAATCCTTATCACAGAGTTCAAAGTTGCAATTTAAATCACATGCAATTTGACCTTTTGGAGTTGCTTTTCATAAGCTGGTTCCCCCTCCAGATGTCTTTGATTACCATTTCTGCTATCCCCTTAGCCAAAACAGTCATGGGCTATGCCAGCTGGGGATTATAGGAAGAGAAGGCCAACACATCTGGAAAGCACCACACTGGAGAGAAGGCTGCTTCTTCCAAAGGAAGATTAATTTATCTTTGTAGAATGATTCTCCAGCTCTTGAGTTTAGGCACGAGAAATCTGTTCCATCCTTGATTCCTCTCAGTCATGATCTACACGGCTAACCAGATTATGAAGGCAGCGGGAGTCTGTTTCAAAGCTTTGAAAAGCCGCTGACTCAAGTTCAGTATAGATTATTCTCATATGGATTTGGTAGCATGGAGATTGGAACCATCCAGCTACAATTTTTCAAATAAGATTTTATTTATTTGTGTGTATTACATTGTTGTTGTTGTAAACTCAGGAAAGATATGATGAGATTTTTGTCCTTGCCAGGAAGAATTTCATGGATTTCAGTAATCTCAGGGAAGTTTCCAATATCTTTATAACTGCCTAGCATCAGAATATACAACAAAAGCTTTCTAAGTTTATTTTTATTTAAGCTTTGAACAGATTTTTAGAAAGTTAAAGATACAAAACACTGAGTAAGAGAAAACAACTATAGAATAAAAATCATTAGAGGAGACTTTTTTAGGAGTTGTTTCTCTCTTTCCCTTCCTTTTTTTTGGGGGGGGGGGAGGGCATACCGCTAACCTAAATATTTGTAGTTTACATTGAACATTAAGGATAATTGCTACAATATGTTTATGTCATTTAATCTGTTATTTTGGGTTGGTCATGTAACTCTTTCGTTAGAAACCATACATTTTGAGCACCACATCCCATTATCCTTATCGATGACACTGCTTGAAAGTAGATTTCTACATGTTTTGGGGAATTCTACAAGCAACACAAAAATACAGCATTTCTGATACACACAGATGGAAATTTCCAAAATCTTTTTTTGAACAGGTAAATATTTATATAATTTTCCCTCCTCTATGAATTTTTTTAAAATTCAAATACAATGCTTGGTGGTGCAGTAGTTAAATGTAGTCTTGCAGGCAAACTCTGCCCACAGCCTGAATTTCAATCCTGACTGGCTAGAGTTGACTCAGCCTTTCATCCATCCAAAGTCGGCAAATGACGACCCAGATTGTTAGGGGAAAAATGCTGATATGATAAAGCACCCAGAGAGGGCTGTAAAGCACTACGGCCAGGGTGTCAAACACACATCGTCACGTTGTCGTATATGATGTATCACAACATCTTCCCCTTTGCTAAAATGGTGGTGAGCATGGCCAGCACGTAATGCATCGTCCCACAGGCCGTGAATTTGACACCCCTGCACTATGGGAATGGTATATAAGTCTAATATTATTGCTATAAAATCTCTTGCTTAGGGATTAGTGATGTAGAAGAAAATGCTCAGATGAACTATTTTTTTTAGTTGATTTCTAGCACATCTTTTGTTCAGGACTATTCCTTCCTCCTACATTTCCTCACAATAACAAACAACTCTGACAGGAAGGCTAAGGTTTTGTTACATTACAAGTTGGGTTTTTGCAGTGCCAGTCAGACACTCAACTGCTAAACCACACCTGACATCAAAATGAAGGGGCTGGTCTGTCAATGGAAGAACTGTGTGATTTGCTTAACAACCTTGTGATTTTCTTAACAATCATGGCACAAAAGTCAGTAAAATCAGTTGTAGTCACATGATGCATTACTTATTGACCACACTGTTTAACAATAAATTTTTCCAGCCCCTATTGGGGCTTTTAGAACTACTTGTATGTTGAGCCATTTGCCATAACTTCATGTATAGCTAGCAACTATGGTTTGGAAACAATGACTCACTGGACTGTATAAACCTAGTAACTTGTGGCTTATTCAGTACATCATGATTAAACTATGAGTTAGAGTGATTTGGGAGCTCAGTATGTTCAAACCATTGTTAGCTGCTATCCGAACATTCACAGTGCTATTCTTTTTTTATTATTATTATTATTTTGACTGGCAGAGGTTCCCCAAAGCCCAAAACAGATTCGGCTCATATTTTGCTATCTGATACTGATTCTGAATGAGGCAGATGGTAGCATACAGGTGGTACAAGGGGCAGCAACCTATTTTTTAAAAAACTAGATATGCCTAAACTGAGTTTGAGATCTTCTACCTTTAAAGAATGTGCTTAACCACTGAGCTATCCTTTTGTAAAAAATGCCTTTATTCACTTTCGAAGGCGCTCCATAAGAACACAATGACTGATGAGAAAATTATAACTGTCTAATTGCAGGGGTACATAATCTCATGATGGTGTACTCAGAAAGATTCGTTTGCTTTACATTCTAGTATCATTTACACAAGGAGAACAAAAGACTTACATCTTTAGTACAACTGAGTAACCATCTGGCATGTTTGCTTTCATGATGGAAACTAGATTTAAAAAAATTAACTGCAGATCATAGGCTCTTACTTCATCATAAGTAAGTTACAGCCAGACACATTCTGCAGATAACTCTCAGGCAACTGTTAATAGGCAACAAAGCATTTCCTCAGTAGAAGTAAACTGGCTGGGGAAGGATTTACAGCAACCTATGTAATCCTTTCTTCCCGATCCCACTAAAAATATAAAAGAGCAGAATTTTTTATAGCTCTGTTCTGGAACCATGACAAAGGTATTGCCTCCAAGTTTGCAGAACCCAAGGAAGATATGGTATAGTCATTAAACATTAAAACCATTTCTCTGCCATTTGGTTTTAGCCAATAAGTCTGGGTTTTCAGCCCTCACTGAAGCTGAAAATTCTTAAAAGATTGAATAAAGGTAGTCCTCAACTTTCAACTACAATTGAGCCTGTGCTGGATGGAGTATATATTTAGCTTAGAAATTAGGTGTTATCTCTTTAAAGCATTGCCTGCTGGGAAATGTAGTTATTTGTCATGTGGTCACATCTGTACCTCTGATTGGCTGAAGGACAGCCTTGATTAAGTGTGAGCCAGGGAGCTAATTTGAATTTGAATTCCAACTGACAGCTGCATGTTTGTCAGTGTCGGGATGAAATTGGGCATTGGTCCTTACCTGACACGCCATTTCTCTTTGAGCCACGAGGATCATCCAGAGAGTGGGAGGTGCTTCAGTCTGCGTCCTTGAAGGCTGAGCTTAATTACTGAGGAACGCTCCACCCTTCATCACGTGACTCCCTCGTGGCGTTCCCCAGTTTATGCGAAGTCGAGAGTGAAGAGAAGGTCGTACTCTCATCTGACTATACTTATGGGTTCATTGGCCGAAACAAGACCCCACCAGATGGTGAAATAATAAGGGTGGGGCTGGATGATCCTCGCGGCTCGAAGAGAAATGGCGTGTCAGGTAAGGACCAACGCCCATTCTCCTTAGAGCCACTCGGATCATCCAGAGAGTGGGACATACCAAAGCTTGGCTGTCCCACAGGAGGGACTCCGTCTGGCTCAGGAGTCTCCACGGGTCCTTGAGGACTCGCTGAAGGACTCGTCTGCCAAACAAAGCCTCCACCAAGGCAAATATGTTGATCTTATAGTGCCTAATGAAGGAAGACGGGGAGGCCCAGGTACCTACCCGACAAATATCAGTAATTGGTGCTTGGGTGGCCCAAGCTGCCAAGGTAGCTGCACTTCTGGTGGAGTGTGCTGTTATTCCGCTGGGTACCGGCAGAGCCTGAGACAAATAAGCTTTGGAAATAGTAGCTCTGATCCAGCGGCCGATGGTTGAAGGGGACACTTTGTGGCCCAATGTTTTGGGCTGAAAGGAAAGGAATAGGGATTCGGACCTCCTAAAGGGCTGGGTACGCTTAATATAAATGCGGAGGGCACGTCTCACGTCCAGGGTATGCCAAAGCTTCTCCCTCTCCCACGAGGGATTGGGGCAGATGTTCGGAAGCGTGAGTTCCTGTGCCCTGTGGAAGGCTGAGTTGACCTTGGGCAAGAAGGTTGGGTCCGGCCGGAGAACCACCCGGTCGGCATGGAAGATGCAAAGGTCCTTCCTCACTGATAAGGCTGCTATCTCCGATATTCGGCGAGCTGAAGTAATGGCCACCAGGAACACAACTTTGAATGTTAAAAACTGGAAGGTAGATTTCCTGAGAGGTTCAAAGGGGTGTTTAGTGAGGGACACAAGGATTTTATTGAGGTCCCAGGTAGCATATCGGTGAACGGTTGGGGGGCACAAGTTAGTGGCTCCTCTGAGGAATGCCCTAATGAGAGGGTGGAGGGAAAGCGATGACAGTTGAGAGGGCTGCGACCTGACGCCTCAAGGTGTTGGGGGAAAGTCCTTTCCTCAGTCCTTCTTGGAGTATTCCAAAACTTGAGCGATGGAGGGTGAAAGCGGGCTGACCTGGAAATTATGGCACCACTTGCAGAAACTATTCCAAGTGGCATTGTATATTCGAGTTGTTGAGGGCTGTCTGGCGGCTAAAATGGTATCAATAACCTGGTCAGAGAGCTTCTCCTTTGTTAGACGTTCCCGCTCAACCTCCAAACGGCTAACTGGAGCCACTGAGGATCCGGATGCTGGAGGGGACCCTGAGAAAGGGAGATCCTGTTCGGGGGGATTTTCCAGGGAGGGGCCACCGATAGGTTGCAGAGGTCCGCAAACCATGGGCGTCTGGGTCAGTAGGGGGCCACCAGAATCAGTTCTGCCTTGTCATAAATGAGCTTCTGGATGACTCTGGGGACTAGGGCTAATGGAGGGAATGCATATAGAAGCCCTGTGGGCCAGGGACAACGGAGGGTGTTGTACTTCTTGGCCCCGTGGCAGGGGTACCTCGAGAAAAACCTTGGGAGTTGTGTGTTGAGGGGGGATGCAAAGAGGTCCACTGTCGGGAGACCAAACATCAAGGTCGCCTCCTTGAACAGCGACGGGTGGATGCGCCACTCGGACTGGTCCACCATGGCCCTGCACAGCCAGTCTGCGTGGGTGTTTGAAGCCCCTGAGATGTGTTCGGCTTTGAAGGAGAGCAGATTGTGCTCCGTCCAACGGCAGAGGCGCTCGGCCTCTCTCAACCGTATGGACTGGGAACCCCCTTGCCAGTTGACGTGAGCCTTGACGGTGATGTTGTCCGTGAGTATAAGGACATGCCGCCCACGTACCTGAGGGAGGAAGTTGCGCAGGGCCAGGTGAATGGCGTGGAGTTCCAACCAGTTTATACTGCATGCCCGTTCTGTCTGCGACCATTTGCCCTGTGTCGTGAGCGAATGGATGTGAGCGCCCCATCCAGACAGGCTGGCATCTGTGGTGAGGGTGAGGCGTTGGGGCTCCTTGAAGCAATGGCCCTTGTTGATGGCGGGACTGGTCCACCAGAGGAGAGACGTGAGGACCCTTGGAGGACCTTTGGAATGGGAGCAGGAACCACTGTAGGGATCTGGTGTGTAAACGGGCCCAGGGAACAATGGAAATGCATGAGACCAGTTTACCTAGTAATTGAGACAATTCTAAGAGTATTACCTTTTTTGATCATGTGATATGTTTGACGGTTTCCTGGATGCTAAGGAATCTTTCCAAGGAAAGGAAGACCTTTCCTTGAACTGAGTCAATGAGGGACCCCAAGTGGATTATCTGGGTAGATGGTAACAACTGGCTCTTTTGCCAGTTTACGAGGAACCCATGGTCTTGGAGGCCAGAGAGAGTAGTTCTGTTTTCCTTCCCTGCTTGGTGTCTGGAGTGCGACAGGATGAGGATGTCATCCAGGTCGCAGTGGAGACGAACCAGGGGGTTCCTGAGGTGAGCCACTAGAGCCACGAGGACCTTAGTGAAGGTTCTCGGGGCAGAAGCCAACCCAAAGGGAAGGGCCACATATTGGAAGTGGCGGTGTTTGCAACAGAACCTGAGGAATTTGGAATGGGAGGGCCGGATTGGGATGTGAAGATACGCTTCTGAAAGGTCTATAGAAGACAGTGAGTCCCCCTGCCTGATGCCCAGTAGAATGGACTGTAAGGTGTGCATCTTAAACCTGTGGTGGATCAGGTAACAGTTAAGGTGTTTCAGGTCAAGAATAGCCCTCCATCCACCTGAGGATTTGGGAACCACGAAAAGGTGGAAGCCTTGCCCTCGTTGGGAGGGTGGGATGGGTTGGATAGCCTGTATGTTGAGGCTATGTATGTGATGGATAGCGGAATCCATCAAGCTGCGTTTGGTGGGATCCCTCAAGGGGGGGATGCCATAAAAAAGTCAGGGGGGGCGTGCTGGAATTCAAGAGCGAGACCAAATCTGATGGTGTCCCGGACCCAGGCATCGGAAGTGGAGGAGTCCCATTGGTCGGCAAAATGCTTGAGACCTCCGCCGATGGGAAGGGAGGGACGGGATCTACCTGGGGCGCCAGAAGGGCTTCCCTCCTGAACCCCTGAAGGGACGCTTGTAGCTGCCGCCCCTCCGGTTCCTGTCGCCCAGATCAGCTCGATCCTGGGGTTGGAATGGCCGGAAGGAGGGGGGGTCTCGGATACCTGGGCGGGAAGGGTAACTGGTAGAAAGGTTGGGAGGAACCTCTCCGAAATGGCTGAGGGGGTCTTGGCTCTGACCTCCGAAAAAGAGAAGGCAGAAATTTTTTCTTGCTTCAGGTTTCGGCTAGCAATGGCTCCAGGGCCATGCCAAATAGCTTGTCCCCCTTGATGGGGGCAGTGGGCAACTTAACCTTGTTTTTTACATCCGCCTGCCAGTGTTTGAGCCAGAGCAGGCAGCGGACTGTAACATGAGAGATTATTGCTCAGGTGGAGAACTTAACCGCGTGGTAGGTGGCGTTGGCCGAGAATTCCATCGCGGCCGTCAGTTTAGCGATGTCCTGATGTGCCCTTGTGTTAGAGGGGGGGACATGCTGTTTTAGTTGGCGGAGCCACCGGATCCAAGACCTGGTGAAGAAGGAGGCAGCCGTGGCCGATCTAATGGCCCAAGCGTCAGCTTGGTGAGCCCGATGTAACGCTAGTTCGGACCTCTTGTCCTTGGGTTTCAGAGCCTCCAGAGGATCACTAGGGGAGGAGGAGGATGCTAAGCCAACGATGGGCTCATCTACCTCGAGGGTGTTAAGCAGGTTGTAGAAGCTTGCATCGAGGTTAAAGAACCTCTTGTCCTGGCTGGATGGGGCAGGAAGGGCCCTTGCAGAGTTCAACTGGTTTGAGACAAGGTCGTGAAAGATGGGTGGAGCCAGAATTACCTCCGCTTCCACAACAGGCTGCCTGAAAATGGCATCCTCTTGTCCCTCCGCCGGGGAAGGGAGAGCAGAGGGAGACTGTACAGACAGGCCAGATATGTTCTTGGCCTTAAATCGGAGCGATTTAAACATGTGTGGCTTGAACAAACCCACAAAGGTGGGTTGGTGGGGGGTGAGACCCTCATCCTCAGACATGTCCCCTTCCATAGGGTCTATCTCTGATAGGGGCTCACCGTGGTGTGTAGACCCCCATTCAAATTCCTCCTCCTCCCTGAACTGATCCAGGTCCTCTATGGCCTCCTCCAGTTCCCCTTCTGGGAGAGGGCTGTTCCTCTGTAAAGGTACCTGACCATGAGGAGCGTCCGATCTAGGTGAGGACTTGACTGATAGCGACTCGTGTTCAGGCGCCATCGAGAGGGGACCGGGCCTGGACATCTGTTGGAGACCCTCTGCAATCCCTGGCGGATAGCCCGTTCCATCCATGCCCTCATTTGTGCAGGGATCTCGACTGTGTCGGGCTCCTCCTGGCGCAGACCAGCGGCCGTGGGGGTGAATGTAGCTTCGGGCGTCCATCTAGTTGTTGGTCCGGGGACCTGGTGCCCCTGGAATGAGCTGTGCCTGGAGAGGGAAGAGCAATCTGGAGGAGGGGGGTTGTCTGGAGGTAGAGGGAATGGAGGGTGGGAAGGTTGGAGGCACCGGTTGTGACTCTCTAGATCACCTGTCGAATTCTTTCTCCAATGCCTTAGGGCGTCTCTTTGAGAGGCCTTGGAAGTTTCCTTAGAAGTTTCCTTAGCCTGTCTGCGCAAATGGTAGGACTTAGATCTGGCCTTCAAAGAAGGGCCTTTAGCGGAATTGTCACCTGCCATTTTAGAAGTAAGGACTGTATATAAAATTCTAAAGGCAGTTGGCTCACCAAGGGTTCGGCCTACAACAAAGGCCGGGTGTCCTTTCAGCTGGCCCGCGCCCCCTTTTGGAATTTAGATATATATAGTCTATAATATTGTTATTGTTATTATTATTAATATACATATACGTATCTGCGTATAAATAAATGTATAATCCTATTAATATTGGTAATGTTATTATTGAGATTATATATATATATATATATATGTATGTATGTATGTATATATATATATATATATATATATATATATATATATATATATATATATATATATATATATATATATATATATANAACCAGGAGGGATAGGCTGCTAATCCTTGCCCTGAGCACTGCTGCGGAAAGCCAACAAATTGCTAATTTTACTTAAATTCACAGTACAGCAGAGTAACAGCTCTCACAGGCTGGAAGGCCTGTGAATAGAACTAGCCCTTTCGCAGCCACAATGAGGCCGGGAAAATGATGCCCGAGCACGCGGTGGCGCCCAAAATGGCGGCCGCCCATGATCTCCTTATTATCGGGCCGCTCAGAGCGAAACTAGGCCTCTCCGGCAAGTTTAGAAGCC
This sequence comes from Emydocephalus ijimae, assembly GCA_004319985.1. Classification (NCBI taxonomy): domain Eukaryota; kingdom Metazoa; phylum Chordata; class Lepidosauria; order Squamata; family Elapidae; genus Emydocephalus; species Emydocephalus ijimae. The sequence continues at coordinate 15,232 of BHEV01018588.1, forward strand.
GAAAGAGGCAGCCAGGAAAAATTCACCCCTTCCTGGGGCGATCGGCGTTCGCGGTGGGGGAGAACACCAGCTGCGCTTTTAGAAGCGCGATCAGATCAAGCCGCAATGAGGGCAGCGTACAGAAGCGGCAGGAATACATGCTGAATCGGGGGGGGGGGGGTTAGCACAGGAGCGCTGATAAAATCGCCCGCTCTTTATCCCCCCTGGGGGCGAGGAACGCGCTCCCCTTGCTACAGCATTCAACAGACAGAACAATGGAAAAGCACCAGGACCAGATGGTTTCCCGGCAGAATTTTATAAAACATTACAAGAATCATTGAGCATTGAGCATGGTCAGAAGCTTATATTACACTTATTCCAAAAGAAGGGGTTGACCCATTACAAATTAAGAACTATAGACCTATTTCCTTATTGAATGCAGACTATAAAATGCGCAGAGGCTAAGGAAGGAAAAACAAGAATAAGTCAAACCTGAAAATAAGGAAAGTCTTGAATCGGCCAAGGAGTAGGAAATAACACAGCCTATTCTCACGAAGGCCGAGCATAAACTGGGAACGCCACGAGGGAGACACGTGATGAAGGGCGGAGCGTTCCTCAGTAATTAAGCTCAGCCTTCAACGACGCAGATTGAAGCACCTCCCACTCTCTGGATGATCCGAGCGGCTCTAAGGAGAACATTCTCTTTTTACCTACATGATTGTATATCTATATGAACAAGATTAGATTATTGATGCCTTCAGGAGAATCTTCTTATAATGTGAGTTACATCTGTGAGAAGGATGCCTGAAATAAATCTAATCTGGATAATATCTTTCATGTTGAGTTAAACTATGTGTAACAAGCTGAAGCAGTAACTTGGAGCAGAATAGAACCCAAATTTGTTTCTAAGTGACATAGATTTTCAGGGAATTTTGCCCCATTGTATGACTTTTCTTGCCACAGTTGTTCAGTGAGTCACTGCAGTGGTTAAGTTAGCAACAGAGCTGTTAAGTGGCTTCCCCATTGACTTTGCTGGTCAGAGGGTCAACAAAAGGGGATTGAACTACGCTGGCTAAGATTGGACTTAAGCATAATACATAAAATCTGGTGGTGGGATTCAAATTTGTTTTACTACCAGTTCTGTGGGCGTGGCTTGGTGGGCGTGGCAAGGGAAGGATACTGTAAAATCTCCAGTCAGAGGTGGTATTTGCCAGTTCTACAAACTACTCAAAATTTCTGCTTCCGGCTCTCCAGAACTGGTCAGAACCTTCTGAATACCACCTCTGATGAAATTGGGCATTGGTACTTACCTGATACGCCCTTTCTCGTCGAGCTGCGTAGAGCATCCAGAGTGGGAGGTGCTCCAGTCTTCACTCTAACAGGCTGAGCTATAATTGAGGAATGCTCCTCCTCCTCCACGTGACTCCTCCACGCGTTTCTCAGTTTTATGAAGACGAGAAGACAACAACTATCCTCTCATGTCAACAATTGTACAATTCTCAACTATAAACTATGTACATCATTGGCCGAAACAGGATTCCCCATCAGACGGACCAATTAGGGTGGGGCTGGATGGGGAACGCGTGGAGGAGTCACGTGGAGCGTTCCTCAATTATAGCTCAGTCTGTTAAGAGTGAAGACTGGAGCACCTCCCATCTGGATGCTCGCAGCAGCTCTACGGAGAACATATGTTACAACATCTTACCAGTTCATGAATATTTCAGTTTTAACTACAACAACACAAGAGCACACAATAGATACAAACTTGATGTAAACCACTCCAAACTCGATTGCAGGAAGTACGACTTCAGCAACAGAATGGTCAATGTCTGAAACTCATTACCTGATTCTGTTGTCACCTGCTCAAACCCCCACTCCTTTACCTTCAAACTAACCTCTATTGATCTCACCCCATTCCTAAGAGGTCTGTAAAGGGCGTGCATAAGCGCACAATCGTGCCTACTGTCCTTGTCCTATTGTCCCCAATTAGTTCCTATTTCTTATAGTTAAACGTATGTTTATTCTTATTTCTATTGTATCGTAAGCTTTTGAATGAATGAATGAATGAATGAATGAATGAATGAATGAATGAATGAATAAATAAATAAATAAATAAATAAATAAATAAATAAAATGGCCCTGGGACACAGCAAGTGTAATAAATATGAGTCAGTTGTCACATATCTGAATTTTGATCATATGACCACAGGGTTGCTACAACTTTCAGTCAACAAAAATAGGTGAGAAAACAGACATAAGTCACCTTTTTCAGTGTCGCTATAACTTTAAACTATGAACCAAAATCTGATCTGAAATCAGATTTTAAAAATAAACTGAATTTTTACTAAAATTTGATAGACACCAGTGAGAAAAAAAGTTGTGTATGGACCTGAACCAATCCTATACACTGAAAGCCACTACAATTCGCTCCTCCAGAAATATTTTTTTTATATTTATATTTACATAAATACCTTAAAAAAAATATTGATTGTTCTGGGAAATTCAGAACATTTTTGGCAGTGTCTGGAAGTTTGTGCCTTTTCAAGTGGAAGGACCAGAAAACAAGGTCATGCCACTAGTTCCCAAGAAGTAACAATGAACGTATCTATTCTGATAGAGTTTGAAAAGAATCTTTGAGAAATTCACTCCTTAGCATAAGTCCTGATGGGTCTATACAGTTCTGCACCATGATGGAAAGGGTTAAATCTGAACTTTCACCTTCTGGCCTAAATCAAAATGCAACAACATTATAAAGGAGGTTTGTAACAAGCCTGTTAAATCATAAGACTATTCCTTCAAGAGTCTCCATCTCATGGAGGAAATAATAAATGGAATGGCAGTGGGATTTTTTTAAAAAAAGGGGGGGGAACCATATCACTTTGTGCACGTAATTTTCAGTAACAAAAAAGGAATCTGTTAAAGCTATCTAGGCAAAAGATCAAGAAAAATTCAAACTGCAAACAATGCACTTCCAAGCCAAACAACAATCAGACTTCACAGAGACTCCCAGAGCTTAGCCTGGGGAAGGAACCCCCTCTGTTCAGGAGAAAAAGAGGCCTGCCAGCTTGGCGGCATAAAAATTGAATAAAGCTTTCCTTTGTAGCTCTGTCCAGCAGGGAAGGACAAATGCAACCTTTCTGAATGATGGAGACCTCGAAATGCCCCCCCCCCAACCCACCCACAGCAAATCCCAGGAAACGGGAGTCTTTATTCATGACTCCAGCTCAGCGGATTTCCCAAGTTTCTGCCTTCATCCACCATTACAGAGTCTGACAATATCGTCTTTTACCACTCCTTTTGTCTGCCGCTTCCACATTTAATTGCAAGTTCATGGTATTAACTGGCCTGTGCAGCTAAACTCCGCAATCTTCATTTGAAGGATTCCTTCCCTTAGAAAGGGAAACAACTCTTCCTCTGGTTTCATTTTGATTCCTTGCCTCCTTTCTCTCTCTCCCCCCCTCCCCCCCCCCCCAGTATGCAAGCATGCGGCCACCTCCTTTCTTCTTTTGGATACCCATTCATTTAATTTGTCCCATAAAGGCAAAGCTGCATTTGTTGAAGGATGTTGGTACTCTGAAATTTTGCCACTTGACTCAAAAAATACTTTGCTCCAAATTTTCAACTAGTATTTTCTTTTAGGGCAAAATTTTGGTTCAAAGAAAAATTAAATATTATCCTTGGATATACACTGAGATAACAAAAAAATGAACCATCAGCTCAGATCTGAATTATTATTCTATACAATGAAAGTAGTATCAACGAGAATTTTTAAACCCCTTTTGAAAAGTAGAAAATACATAACTATTATTCAAGGAAACGCTGCAAAGTAAAAACTGAGAAACTTCTGCAAGCCACTTCTCATATTACAGTTTCATACTATGTAAGAGACACTCCCATAAACTAAAAATAAATGCAGTCATATGTCTGAATTACAACACACAACTAATTTTGCAAGAGAATCCCACTAATTAATTCTAAAGAGGTAATGTTTAGAAAATACATTTGGAGATTTGATTGCAAGTTACACAACGGTCCAACAGCAACATCAGGATGCAAAAATTAGACCTGAAATGCTGTAAAGGGCAATGCAGTGGTTACCCTTTCTGTCACACTGAATGTAATGCAAGAAAAGGTGCACTTTACTATGGAACATGTCCTGTTGTACTTAGATGACAATGCTTCTGCCCCGATAATGGATTACAAGAATTCTGGAAGCATCTCCCACAAAACTCTGCAACTGGATGCAGAATTCCGCTGCAAGTAGAATAAATCACAGATAGAAGATTTTAAAGTATGTCCATGTAATTAGTTGCTACTTAGAAAAACAATTCTAAACAGAGGAAATTTTAAAAAAACTTCATTGATGCAGCATTGATACTGCATTTGATATAGATTAGAAGTATGCAATGTATGTGTTGTGTATACAATAAAATGTGAGCTTGAGGTAAAGTGCAGGGTTCTGGCCCTGCACTTCTGATTGGCTATCAAGCGGCCAAACCGGATTGGCTAGTTTCAAGGAATCCGATTGGCCCTTAACGAAGTGTTGTTATTGGTTGAATGAGCTAGCGTTCCTAGCTCGCTATTGGTTAACATTTAAAAAGGTTGCCTATATAAGGCTGGTTCACTGTTGTTAAATTGCGAAGTCACTATGTAAATAAAGAGCTGAAATTCACCGTTCAGAGGCTGTCTCCAATTCTTCCTACCCATGCTCAATACTTGACAGTATGATTTACAGATCCTACCCCCCAAGATTGCACCGCTGAAATTTAACAGCAAACAGCTGATTTATTCACTGCAATTTGGCCAAGGAAGAGAAAAGAAGTAAAATAGGCACAACAAATCTCTGCAAGATTTAAAGCATCTATTTTACACTAATCTCCTAAATTTCCAAATCTCCCAAACATAAGAAAGCCTAAAATTTTACCTCATCAACTCTCGTGAAAGCACCGGATCCAAACCTCAGAAGCTAAAAACAATAAAAGGGTTGTCACCTTTTTTGAAAGAAATTGCCCGCTCCTGGTATATATACTATATAAGTCAGTGTAAATTAAGTTTTCAGTGGCTTTTCTCTCTCCTCCAAAATAATCCAATCGGGTTATATTTATCTGATGTAGGATGCTATAGTCACCTTTTAAAGATGAGTATCAACGTTTGTTTGTTTTTAATCTACTTCATCTGTACTCTCAAAAAAAAAATGAAGGATTCAGTTTTAAGAGATACACATGAATAGGCACCTTGATTGTGTCTTTTGAGAGAAGTTCATAATCCATAGCCCAAGGATTTATAAATTCATGTTTCTTGCTTCTTAATTGGTAAAGCACAATCTTGAGGCCTACAGAAATACATTACTGAAAAATCATCCCAAAGGTGCTTTTTCAGGAGGCAACTGGACTTTGTTTTTCTTTGAAGATGTTTTGCTTCTCAGTCCAAGAAGCTTCTTCAGCTTTGACTGAATGGTAGAGAATGGAAGTTCTTATACTCCTTGCAGAGTATATTTGCATTTTCCTGGAGAATCCTTGAGGCTATTAGGTTTATCTGTGTCCTCAGGGTCATCTGAAAAATGCAAATGGGTGTGGAGCCTTCTTGGCTGTAGGATGTTTTTTGCCCTGTGTCCCTTCACTGTTGAAGACAGTTGCAGGCTGTTGGGGATGACTCTGTGTTGTCTGCATCTCAAACTGAAATGCAAATGAATCCTGTAGTCTGCAATTTTTCGGGAAATCTGTTTATACTCCCATTCCATTCAAAGGGTGTTCATCCCAAGTGCATAGCTATATATATCTTGGCTTTAATTTGACATTTGGATACCATGTTTGTACCCAGTTATGGGGGAGGTGGCAGTTGGATGCTCAAGTGTTGGTCTTAGGTAGTTGCTGGTAAATGCCAGTCCATTCACAATAAGTGAAAGGCCATTGCAATTGCCTGAAGCGAAAGTAATTATTTTCTCCAAACACAAATTTAACGATTTTCATTAGAAAAATAGATTTTTATGGAGAATTAAATGTAATTAAATTTTAATTACTTAATTTAGTTCACATCTTTGAGCCAATCACTCACTTTTAGTCCAATCTACCATGCAGGATTGGTACTGAGGGAAAGACAAGAGGAGGAAACATATTGTACATTGTCTTAGTATCCTGTATAAAAGGTGGAATTAAAAAAAACCAAACCTTTAAAATACTGTTGTATTTCTGTATTACCCAGATAAAAGGAGATATCTAGAGATGGATTAAATATATACTTAAATATTCTTGTTTTTAAAGTATATTCGTTAGTGTCAATAAGATCCTATGAAGATACTGAATATATACCATTTTGGTCCTTGGAACATAATTAAGTGCTAGGTTCCACTTATAGTTGAAATGCTGGCGGGGTTTTCAGACATTTTAACTATATGACATTTTAACTTAATTTATTTTTGAATAAATAAATTAAGATTTGATTGTAGTTCTTATGAGAAATTGATGCTTTGGAATCAAAGGGCTGAGCTCAGCAAACAAAGTATTATGCAGTTCAGTTATCTGGAAGAACCAGATGAAAAGATCCAACAGCATATAACAGAAAAGATCATTTCTGGATGAAATCCTGAAGCATTACTGCCAGTAGTAATAGACAGGATTGATCCATATAGACCAGGGAAGTCAAACTCAAGGCCCATGGGCCAGATCTGGCCTGCAGAGTGCTTTGATCTGGCCCACAAGGCAACCCTGGAAATAGCAAAGGACCGGCCCACGGTGTCTCTGCCAGTGAAAACGAAGCTTGCCAGGGCCGCATGAGGCCCCCCCAAGCTCCGTTTTCACTGGCAGAGGGCTAGCAAAACAAACTAAAAACAAAACAAAAGGAGAAATGTTTCCCCCTTTGCATTTGAGCATGCAAGAGCAGACAGGAAAGCAGAAAGGGGAAAAGGAAAGAAAAAGAAGAAAAGATGGGAAGAGAGCAAGGAATGAAAAATAAGGAAAGAAGGGAAGGAAGAAGGAAGGAGAAGGAAGGAGGGAAGGAAAAAGAGGAGGGAGGAATGAAGGAGAGGTTATAATGAGAGTGAGGAAGGGTCTGAGGGAAGTTCTGCCTTAGCATTTGGCCACCACACCTGCTCCCGACACGAGTGATGTCAAGCTGGCACACACCCCCGGCCCTGAGGTCAAACCCAATCCTGACATATTCCACAATAAAACTGAGTTTGACACCCCTGATATAAAACTGATCTTGAACAAGAGGGATGCACAGAGAAGGACAAAGAGTCTGAGCTGCTGTAAAGCAATAGCCTAACTTCCCATTCAGGAATGGCTTCATAATAATCCTGGCAAATGTTAGAAACTGTCAATTGAACTAACCATTCTTCCAGGCAAAAAGACTGTTGGAACTAGATACTGAAAATACTGTAGTAAAGAGATGCCAACTTGGCTTTCAGAGGAATTGGCATAGGGCACTGAAACAGATCTGCTGTGAGCTGATAGCAGCCATAGAGAATGCAGGCCAAGGGACACCTGAATGGCATGAGGATATCAGAGCATGCATTGTTGAAAAAAATAGCTTTCTTTCTGGAAACGTCATTCAATACAGTAGTCCATTCAGCAAAGGTGACTCATTTTTTCTAACTTCTGACACCCTTTTGATGCAATCTGCTCATTGACAGAATGTTGATTCCCAGTTTCTTGCACAGCATCTGCCCGTCCTCAGGACTTCTACTTTTCTGTAGAAGTGCCACATTTTCCTAATTCAAATATTGTGCAGCTGGGGGAAGGGGGAGTTGCCTAGTTAAAACCGCAAGACTCATCCAGGCAGTCATCAAAGACTAACTTGAGGTACACAAACCAAAAACATGCACAAGTTTAAGTCTACAGAGAAAATCCAGAGAGTCAATGATTTCAGGGTTTGGAAATTAGTGTTTACACTTCCTAATGACAACAATAAGGTTGTGTTTGTAATAGTGGGACTCTGGGAATCAGTTTGTTAAGTAGATCCATGCTAGAAATCCTGGAAAATAACAATGCAATTGACGCAGCTGTTATGAGGACCTCATGAAAAAGATGGGTAAATCTGAAGATGTATCATGAGATACTCTTCTGAAATGTGAGAAATCTCCAAAGCCAGCAACTAAGCATCTGCTACATCAGATCATGTCATGCTAACAGACTTCAGAAACAGATTGTAGAAAATAGCACCATCTGGATCAGCTTTGTAGCCCCATTCAGGAAGATTGGCTGGTAATCATGGTACAAATATGTTGCGTGTATACAGACGTATAAATAAAGGCCACAATTGCTAGAGCATGACATATCCTGAAACACAGTATAAACATATAATATACAGTTAGTCCTTGTTTACCAACTGTCTCATTTAGTGACCAGTTAAAAGACAGGTTTTTTTTTTCAAACAATCCTTCCATTTATGACCATCACAGTATTCCACAGTTGCCATGGTGATATTCCATGATCACCATTTGGACACTAATTGGTGCACTTTGATGACTGTCACAGCTTCCCATGGTGATATGTTCGTTATTTGTGTGTTTTGCAACCAGTTTTCCACAAACAGGAATAATAGACAAAGTAGAAGTAGAATCATAAATAATATTACATAATTTTTTGTTTAATAACCATTAACTTTGCTTAATGATTGAAGGGAAAGTTGCATTAGCAATTGAACTGCTGTTCCCAATTGTGGTTGTTAAGCAAGAATTACCTGTAGTAACATAACAGTACACAGTCTTGTTGCGATTTTTAGTAAGGATGGATGGATGGACAGTCAGATGATAGATAGACAGACAGACAGATAGACAGACAGACAGACAGACAGATAATCTGAAGTCAGTTTAAATACATATTGTTTTCTGCAACATGATCTAATTAATAAAATATAATAACCCTGCTTTACTCTTGGACACATGGATTCAAACAACTTACAAACAGAATGAAAAATTTTACATATTTATAATGAAGACATTACTGTATCAATTATTTTTCATTACTATACAAATGCTTTATAAGTCCCCCTTTCCATTATGATATGAAGAACATCTATTTTTAACAGCAATTTAATGGATTTATTGAAATAAAAATGCCAAAATGTTAGTGATCTGAATCTGGGGCTGAAAAAAAAATGTTCTTGCAAACCAGAATACATCATAGCCATTCAACCTACAATTTTATATTTCTTTTCCTAGCTTGCTTCAATTTTCATTTCTAGACAATGCTTATTTAACCAACTCATTTGCCAGAACCATCTGAATCTCCTATCAGCCAATCTCAGCATCCTTCAAAATCCTTCCATTTCCCTTTTTCTTGCCTTGACAATTATAATTATCATAATCCACTGCCAATGGGAACCCTTGCAACTTTATCAATGAAATAGATAGTTAGTTCCTGAATGGCTGAGAATTAAGTAGAACCATAATCAACAGTCCCCAGAGAAGGTCACTAGAGAGTAACTTCGGAACAATTCTGCTGTTTTAAGGTAAGAGTATGCTGAATCCAAGAAAAGTCTGAATGCTTTTTGAGTGAAGTTATTTATTACCAAGGGTTGGGGAGATTTTGCAATGGCTCTCTTACTGTACCTGGCAACTGAGGAACAGAAAGATGGCTGTGGCCAGGTTCAGTTCAAAGTTTGTTTTTAAATTTGTTCTTTTTAAATTTGTGGCTCTGTTTTGTGTATTTTTTTAGTTATACGCTGCCTAGAATCACTTTCATGGGAGATAGGCAGCAATACAAATATAATTAATAAATAAATAATAAAAATGAAGCTTCTTCACAAAGCTGCAATTCTTGTTCAACAGAAAATTACGAGGAAGAGGAAGACTATGGGGAAGCAGACAGAGGAAGTTGCAAGCAATTGGGAGGATGTATAAGATTTATGGTAGGAATAAGAGAGATGATTGTGACAACAGCAACTTTCTGCCTGCCAATGCTTCGCTAACTGCAGCAGTTTAAGAGTTTAAGGTTTAAATCAAGGAAGAGATTTCCCCTTTCTTCGTGATTTTGGGAAAAGAGAGCATTCATCTTTAAAAGTGAAACCAGATTTCAAGATTCATACAAAAGCAAATATAAGGTTTTAAATATTATTGGGATTTTTTTTTACTTTATTCTAATAAAGCAGTTTCATGTTATAAGACTATGTATTATTTGATGTAGAAATGAAGATATTAAATAGCAATAGCACTTAGACTTATATATCACTCCATAGTGCTTTACAGCACCCTCTGGGTAGTTTACAAAATGTCAGCATATTGTCCCCAGCAATCTAGGCCCTCATTTTACCAAACCTCAGAAGGATGGAAAGCTGAGTCAACCAACCCATCAAGTTCAAACTGCAGTCTACAATACTGCATTCTAACCTCTGCGCCACCGGAGCTCTTAGATGACAGTCATGATAAAGTAATTAAATGATAAATGAATAATAAATAAATAATAGTTTCAATCTATTTAGTTCAGCTGATGAGTTACCCCTTTTGCTTTCTGTAAAACTGCTTAATTTATGTATCATCTATGGCTACCATAGTTAATGTTTTTCAAAAAATCAGGCTAATAATTGGAAACTTATTTATTTATTTAATGGTGACTCAAGGCAGCTTACAAGGTATAAAACCACATTTAAAACAGTAAAACTAGTAAGAAGAATAAAATAAATTACTATAATAAAATCATCCCCCACCTCCCATCCCAGCGACAGCAGATCACACGAACCATTTAATGGGCTCCATCCCACTCTCGGTTCCCCAGGCCCGCTAGCAGAACCAGGTCTTTAGCGCCTTCCAGAAGAGAATTAGAGTGGGGGCCAATCTAATATCTAGGGGGATGATGTTTCAGCGAGAGGGAGCCACCACAGAGAAGGCCCTTCTTCTGGGTCCCACCAGGTGTATCACCCTTGGGGATGGGAGCCTCCCCTGCCTCCCCATTCTGATAGGTCAGGTAGATGTAACCAGCAAGAGATGGTCTCTCAGATAACCTGGTCCCAAGCCATGAAGGGCTTTAAAGTTGACAAGCAGCACTTTGAATTGCACCCAACTAATTGTCATTAGTTTTAAACTCCACTGGAATAGTTTTCCAGGTCTCCCAAGACAAACTTTATTTTGAACCACTTCTCAATTAAACAGCCCAAGAGCATTGGCAAATTTTCAAGTATTGGGGGACAGGAATGGAGGAATTCCCCACTTTAAAATTAGAAAGGGGCTGTTTCTGGTTGAACTACAAGTCAATCTTAGTCTGTCAGATTTATTTATAGTTTTCAGCAGTATCGACATGTAAATCCAAGCCAACTTTGGGAAGAGAACTGGCTACATTGTCAAATTGTGGCTGTTATATTCTTTGAGGAAAAATTAAAAAAAAGGAAAAAGAAGAGTACTATTGTGGAAACAGTGAGTTACAAACATAACTAAGATAGTGAGGAGTAAGGGGCAACATATGGCCGCATTTTGTGGCAAAACATAATGCATCTTCTGATGATCTATTATTATTAAATAATGTATTAAGCCATACAGGCAAGATGATTCATCTTGTTAATGCAGTTTTTCTTTATGCTTTTTACCAAAGCAATTGTCCCATTAAGTCACTGATGGAGATGGGTACAAGGATATTCTCCAAGTGGTTTTGAGGCCTGATGCTTGATTATATAGTATGATTCTAATATTCACTTTATTTATTGATAAATTAGCCAATCCTGAAAAAATGCTTAAGAAATAAAACTGGCACCTGTCTGAAATTGTTTAAAGGAGCTGCATTTTCCTCTTAGCTGTCACCTTTTGACAATCAAATCCCAAACACTGCACAGCCCTCTTGTTTTCACTATGGGCTTATCAGAAGGAAATTGATCTTCTCTACTTATAAGAGTTTGCCATGCTCTTAACTGTTAATGCTGCATGGAAAGTTCAAGGAAGCTATTATCCAGCTGTTGGGCAAAGCCAGTAATTTAAGATACCTCATAACTAAAAACAACATTTCATTATTCAGAATCAATATAAGTAGAAAATCCATTCAATCATTAATTTTATTTAATACTGTGTTTTTATTACTGGCTTTTACACCTCATTCTTAATTTCACCAGAAAGTTTTAAATTACAAATTAAAAACCTAAAAATATGAATGTTTTCTTTTGAGAAAGCTGAAGCCAAATAAAGCATCTGGCAGTAAAATTCCCAGTAAACTGACTTTAATCAGTTGAATCTGTAGTCCCAAAAGCTTTTCTGAACTCAATTGGATTTAGCTTCCAATTCAATCTCCTTGAAGAATAAATTACTCATTGCCTGACATCTAAACAATAGGAAAGGCTGCACAGGGCAACATTCTCTGGGATAGAAATTCACAAATCTAGGCTTGTAAAAAAAAACACTTATCTATCTCCTGATAATCAAAATAGGAAAGGAGATTGTTCCACTTTGATAGCTATTTTTACCATGTTTTAGGTTTAGATAGAACGTTTACATGTTAATCATTATTTACTGACTGCATTCACACATTACAATAATCTAAAATGTTTATTTGCTTGTAGCTTTGCATATTATTTGCCTCCATGATTTCATTTGTATTTAACTTTTGGAATGTTAAATTGTTTTTATATTTGTATTTTTTATTGTATTGTAAGCCATCCAGAGTTGCTCTGCAAAGGAAAATGGGCAGCACATATATTCAATAAATAAAAATAAATGATTTGTAAATAAATGGTTTAGCATGTTGTGCAAATCAAGCCAACTGTTTATTGATTATTCAATCAATTATGATTAAACAAGTCATAGTATTGGGGCATTAAACTCTCTTCTGGTGATGCTCAATTTAATTTACTTCTAAGATTAACTAAAATTTGTGAAATTGATTAAATTATTAATAGTAGTTTTAAAAGAGCACTTTCTGCCATTTTCAGAGTTTGTTTGAAGGCATCTTTTAGAGATATTATACGCATGGGCATGGCAAGGGCATGTCCAAAATAGCAAGTCAGCAGCTGCAACCACACACAGAATCAAAGCCAGACTGTATTTTTATATGCATCACATGAAAGTGTTTTTTTTAAAAAGAGGGAAAGGGGAGGGTTTTGATGACCAGATCACAACCATCTCTTGCGGTTTTTGTTTTTTGCTTTGAATGCCCAACTAATCTCTAGTGGAACATCATCAAGTGTGCATACTGTTTATGTATATTTGTAGGTATGTATTTATTTCACAATATTTTACAGTGTTCCAAACTCACTTGGGTGCCACATGTAGACTTGCAGTCTCTGTTGGCCACTCTTGGCTTAGTGCAGCATATAAACACAGGAAATGTCTGGGTTCACACAAGAAATAATGCTAACTAACTGTAACATGTTAGATCTCTACTTCTCCTGCTAAATGCACAGAATGATTTATAAGAATAATAAAGGGGGTGGGTGGCTGGATGGATGGAGATACATTAGACAGACAGACAGGTAGACAGATTCTGCAACACTTATGGGTTACAAGTTATACAGAGACAGAAAGAGAATCTTCTGTGAAAGATTCAAATTAGCAACATTAAATGTGCCTAGACTTTAAGTAATCACTTTGAAGCTGCAACTTGTCTGACCTTTCCTCCACAGCTTGATATATCACCCAGAGGACAGGAAAGATTGAAACAACTGTATTAAGAATAGGGACAAAATTAGGAGATTTGTGAAAAGTTGTAGAAAGTGATTGATGTGTAAATCAACACTTTCATCATGTTCTTCCAGAGGGAAAGAAAGCTTTATTAAAATAAAGGAGTAAGACTGGCTCTAAGCCATTATACTCTTTTGGAGGGGGAAGGTGAATGAAATAATTTGGAAAAAACCCCACAGTTTCAGAAAAAAAGGAGGGGAAAAAAACCATAATGTATTTTTCTCTTTTTTCTTAAACTGCAAATATTTTGAACTATCCAGCTAAGATCATGAATAGAGAAAAGGCCAATATGTATCCTATTCAAATAAAATCTGATTTAATAGTCTAGTCCTCTTTTGTCTACAGAAAGCACAGTGTGGCAAATTTGGTTGAAGTATGTGCTCTTCAATAAAGCCAAAATATGATTTGCTTAGGTTGCCATGACATGTACAAATTCAACTCTAGCTTTTAAATCATTATTTAATTATTTAAGATGGTTATGTGCAAACATAACCATTGTAGCACATTCAAAAAAAAACCACAACTGAATGTAGCACAGGAACTCAGTTACCATGTCTTAGATAAGCAGAAGGCCCTGGCTACAATCATTCAGAACCTTATTACCTCAAGCATACAGAAATGCCCTCTTCATGGAAGAGCACTTGAAGATCACTGAAAACTGAACTTTCCCATTTTTCTTTGAAGACATTTCACTTCTCATCCAAGCACCTTCTTCAGTTCTGACCAGATGGTGGAGAATGAAAGGATTTATACTCCTTGCAGACAGCTGGTCATTTGCATTCTTTTAGCAGTAGTTAAAGCCACCTGGAGGTTTATCTATGTTGTTAGGGTCACCTAACCCTAATTGTTGAAAGGACTGTGTTGTAGACTGGAGATACATGATGTGGAATCCCTCTCTCTCTGTTGAGAGAGGGGTGTTCAATTTTGACACAGATGGCCTCTTTGCCCCCCTCTTTCAAACCAGCAGTCCTCTCTGTCCAGAATGTGGGCTTTGCTGTCTTCAAAAGAGTCACCTTTGTCTTTTAAATGCAGATTGACTGCTGAATCTTGTTCCGGATGGGTTTGTTCTCCTATGTTGTGCCATGTGTTTATGAAGTGGTTGTTTTGTTTCCCCAATGTACAGATCTGCACAGGGCTCACTGCACTGTACTGCATATACCATGTTGCTCAGTTTGTGTCTGGGTGTTTTATCCTTGGAGTGGACAAGCTTCTGCCTTAATGTATTCTTGGATTTGAAATGTGCACAAATGTTGTGTTGGCTGAAGATCCTCCGGAGCTTTTCCAATATTCCTGCAACACATGGAATGACAACATTGCTTTGTTTATTGTTCTCATCATTGTCTGTTATGGAAGAGCTCCTGTGGGATCTTTTTTGCATTTGATGAAGGCCCACTTGGGATAGCCATATGTTCTAAGGGCTTCCTTGGTGTGTTTTAGTTCTTTTTCTTTCCCATCTTTGCAGGTCTTCAGCTCGGTGATGTAGGGTTCTGATGACTCCCATTTTGTGTTCCGGGTGGTGGGTTATATTGAAGTGACTCAGCCAATTACAATTGGACAATGAGGTCCTGAAGATAATTTGCCAACCATTCCATATAGATTAGTTATCAGCACTCTAGATTTGCACTTGAAAGCTTGCTGGTGAGCATCATAAGGCCTACACACTAATATGTTTCTACCAATATGTTTCTACCAGATAGTTTGAACTTTGACCCTAATGCAGCCTCTGACTCATCCTGAAAGGCACTCCCTTGTAGAGCATGTGGGAATAGGATAGTAGCAATATTCAAGATTTTAAATCTGGTCTTTAGATGTACATTTGGGTCTGAGATGAAAACAGAAACTGAAATGAACTGGATGCTGTGGTATTATAGGGCACTATAGTTGTTAGGGCAATATGAATACACTGAAATTATGTTAATACTATTTATTAATATTATCTGATATATTTGAGAAGTTTTTGAATTATTGTGTGACTATATGTTGCTTAGTGTTAGATGAGTAAACTGGCATAAAAACATTTGAAAATAAATAAATGAATATAACATTTTTAAGAGTTTGTTGTGCAGCTGCATTCCTTGGAGGAAAGACACTGCCCAAATGAAGAATAATATTGCTTCACATTTCTGAATATTTTACAAAGCCCAAGGTGATGGAAGGTTCATTTGTCTACTTTGCTACCAAAGAGGTTGCTGACTCAAAATTAGCTCTTCTGATTCAGTAGCTAAGTGCGCACAACACACTGAACTAGAAACCAACCAAGCACATTTTAGACTAGAACACTACACTGTGCAAACCCTGCTCATGTGTTTATTTGTGGCTTAGAATATCATGATGATTCAAAATGTTAGCTGACTGTGTCCACCTGAGTGAGAATAAGATAAAAATAAAGTAACTAAATATATGTAACCTATAAATAAAACAATCAGGTATCATTCTCAAGTAACACAACCGAGAGTTGCAGGTATACACATATCTTAATCTAATCTAATCTCTGCTGGATACACACCTAATCTAAAGAAAGCAAACTTTTAGTTCTCAGGAATTATATTACTCTTTGTTGTGTCCATCTAGAAATGGGACATATGTCAAGCTAACAACTTTGAAAAGGAAGCATTCTACCAGTTGAAAAAATAATTTCTTACTCTTTTCTAGAAACCTAGTTAGGATTTCTAGTGCCACAGTGTTTAAGTGCAGTATTGCAAGCAAACTCTGCCCACAACCTGGAGTTCGATCCCAACAGGACTCAAAGTTGATTTAGCCTTCCATCCTTCCAAAGTTGGTAAAATGAGGACCCAGATTGTTGGGGACAATGTGCAAATAATGCTTACATTGTAAATTGTCCAGAGAGTACTGTAAAGCACTAGGGACAATATATAAGCCTAAATGCTATTGCTATTTTTGGGGAAATGTAGACCTAGGCTACTATTTAATGTTAATGCTTATGTCCATACATGGCTCATTAATGGCTTTGTCAGAAAGTCACAGCTGGAACTGTGAATTAAGATTGCAGTCCAATTCACACTTGCTTGAAAATAATGGAACTTGCCTCTGAGTAGGACTAAATTAGATTTATCCTTTCATACCTTCTAATTTTTATTCAGGGGTTATGGGCAAGGTGTTCTGTCCAGGTCTATTTTTGCTAAGCCATCTTTCCAGCATGCAGAAATGCAAACATCAAACCTGATTCTTCTATCTTACAAACAATGCCCTCCAAAAATGCACTGACTAGGTTTGCACATTCTGTTAAGCTTTTGTTTGTTTGTATTGGCTTAGCAGATTATGGAAATCCAGCCACTTTTGGTTCATTCAATAAATGTTTAACCATAGCTTATTACAATATAGAAACATGGACATCAAGTATTCTACAGGACTTTACTTCCATGAGATATTAAACTGTGGTCTTTCTCTGCAGGGCTCTCCAGAGCTCCACTGCAAAATAAGCTCTACCTGGAACTAGAAGATAAGTAAATTCTACATTTTCAAAAATTAAAATCATGCAACTTTATTTCCGCAAATTTCAGTTCCTCTCTCTAATGATGACATCCAGTAAGCTTTGATTCATACTTCTCTTACTTCTTGGCTGTGTTTTGCAATGGCTTGAGAAAGATGCAAAGTTTCTGTCTCGGGCAAAATCCCGCTTTTAGAACAGGAACACAAGACAAGCTTACCTAAACAGCTTTTGCTTTTTCTATATTTAGAAATAATGAAAAAAGATAAAAATGTAATAAAGTTGTCAGCTAAAAAGTTGATCAGCTCTTAATCAAAATAAGAATACAGTCTAGGATCTGCTATTCAATTGCTTCTATCCCTCAAAACTCTTCATGGTACTTACGGGGCTGCTATAGATTTTTCTCCTTATTTCAGTAGCAAGAAGATTCACAGACTATAGCTGATCCAGGCAATCGGTTTAGTCCCAAAAAATCCTACTATTTGGGGAAAAATTAATCCTTTCCAGCTATGGCCCAAGGCCCCACTCCCCAACTCTATTATTTCTGTCTTGTGAACTGAGCCATTCTCCATGTCTGGTAGCAATACTAACTCAGCAATGCCATGTTGAGTCCAAGTCATTCATCTCTGTATGTGGCAGAGTTGCAGGTCACAACCCTTTGCTACAGCTATCAAATCAGGCTACAAAACACAGAAGACCGGTACATGGTGGCAAAGAAATTCTAACTCTATTCTTAGTTGCTATCTAGTTCTTGTCCAGATTTTTGTAGCCACATACAACACTCCCACTCTTAGGTTTTATATTCTTAGTCCTCCGGGCCAGGCTTTCAATTCCTTTCCTCACTTCCTCCATTTTCTTCATTTCTTTTTTCCCCTGACAGAAGGTTTATTTTTTTTAATCTGTAGTGGTGGAAACAGGATTAGTGCACTACAAAAGTAGTCGTCCTCAATTGACCCCATGTTGACATGGCTAGCCAGCAAAATTAGTTCAACTTTTTAGGATTCAATGGTTGGGTCCCCTGGCCCGTAGTTTTTTAGTTCCTTCATACTAATGAAGCCTCCACAAGCCAGTAGTTGTCCTATATAAACATGGCCGTTATGCCCTAATGCAGGGGTCACCATCCTATGGGCACCGGGCCACTAGTGGACCGTGAAGGATTTGTAACCGGGCCACAGAAACAGCAGGTGAGCGCATGCAAGCGCATCCTCATTTACACAAGCAGTGGGTGAGCCATGCTCCATTTAAATGAGCAGCAGGCTCGTATGCATGCTGCTCACAGAAATGGGAGCTGTGTATGTGCTTTCCAGCTGCTCCTGAAGAACTATCCCCGTTCCACCACCACCACTAGTCCGCAAAGCCGGAAATGTTGGGCAATTCTGTCCTAATGTGTTAATCCAGGTGGTCCTTTCAAACCATAATTAATTTTGCTTTGCCTTAGATACTGTGTTTTATTTATCCAGGAATATATAATTATATCAAAAAATCTTATTTTTTTGCAACTTTATACTTCAGACTCATAACTTACTAGCTCGATACCCATGCTTCGCCGTGAAACTATGGCTACCAGCATCCATCGGTATTCATCTGCCTAGCGTTCTGTCAGTGTGAGAGAGAGTTGAGGGCTGTTGGAAACTGAAACAGTATTTGCTGTGTGAGCAAGAAGGAGACAGCAAGGAGTCTGGGCATGGCTTAGCTCAACTGTTCTGTACTAAAGCTGCTTGGTGTTGTGAACCTAAAAGTGAAACTGAAACTCCTCTCCTCTGCTTGTGTTTTGCATTTGGAACAGATTTCTTTTCAGTTGGGGAGGGGGAGTAGAACTCCTCAGCATCAGAGCATGTCAAAAATAATATAGCCAGATTTTACAGTACAAAATACAAATGGTCTGATGGTCATTTTGAAAAATCATTTCTTAGTGAACACCGAGAAGCCAAGAGGAACATACGTGCCAAATATCAAGTTTGTAGGCTTTACGGTTCTGGAGATTTTGTGATGATGCGTGAATGGTATTTCACTTTTATAGAGAGAGATAAGGAAAGAGTAGGGCTATCCTAAAATCTGTGAGAGATTCCAGGGGCTTTGCAAAATTGTCTGTAAATAAAGTAGAATGGTTTTTAGCAAGAGTTCACATGTTGTACTATAGTATGATTTGATATGATTTGCTTGATCAGGTATAGTTGCTGGATTCATGCACTGTATAAGCCATAATGTACTATAGTTTGTTTAGTTCCACCAATACAGAATATTTGAATGAGGAATATGGTCGTACAGTTAGTCCTTGACTTACGATCACAATTGAGCCCAAGATTTATGTTGTTAAGTGGGAAGTTTGTTAAGCAAGTTTTGCCCCATTTCATGACTTTTCCTGCCACATTTGTTAAGTGAATCGCCGCAGTTATTAAATTATTAACATGGTTGTTAAATGAATCTGGTTTCCCTATCGACTTTGCTTATCAGAATGTTGCAAAACATGACCTTGGGATACCTGCAACCATCATAAATATGAGTCAGTTGCCAAGCATCCAAATTTTATTCACGTGACCATGGGGATGCTGCAAGTGTGAAAAATGGTCATGTCCCTTTTTTCAGTGCCATTGTAACTTTCAATGGTCAGTAATTGAACTGTTGTAAGTTGAGGAGTACCTGTATATATGCAGGTTTTAAAGGGATATGACAATAAAACTAATAGACTCCCAAACTGCACTTATGGTCCCACCAATTCTAAACTGACCCCAAGATATGAAGTTGCTCACTCCAACATTAAGTGATAGCTTTGTTTGATTTTGCTTAGTTTGCTTTATACAGTAAATCTAGCCACTCTGGTTTGTAAACTATATTTATGGTGTAACACAATGTCAACATAAATTACAAATTATTTGACAAATCACTGTTAAGGTAAGCAATGATGATCCAACCATAACTGTATATTATGACTGAATGGTTTGTAGTCAGCAAGCATTGTGACTGAAGAGATACCTTAACAAAGTGATTGATTTCATGGCTCATTCACACATGCAAAGCAACAGGTAGTGCTGTAGTCCTGAAGCAATAAACATCCATATGACAAATAATTCCTAACAAAAAGCAGGAGAGCTAGAAACAAATCAGTCTCCAAATTCCTCACTCACCCCCAACACTCTACACCTCTGAATAAATGAAAGTCCTTGAAACGCTTTCAGATAAAAGATGAGTATCTTCTTGGGCAGAAAATAACTGTGAAATCGAACTATCACTCTGTAACTTTACATATCATTTCCTTCCTAGTTTGGGATCACAATATTTGAACTGAAGCCAGTTTTATCCAATCCTGAATCTTTATTCTTATTTTTTTCAATTTTGTGTTAGTTATTCTCAGTGTTTTACTTCCCTTGTCATGAGTCATTCTGAGACTATTTTGAGGAGCAACCTAGATAGAAGTCAGTATAAAAACAGCCACCCGAGAGCTTATCTTTAACAAGACATTACTAATTTCTGTTTAGCGCCCAAAAATCTGCCTGTCTCCTCCATCTGATTGCACACCCCGACACACTAGAATGTGTTGTTTAGTCCACAGATCAATACATGATGCATTCAATCATAGCACTCATCCATGTGGCATGCTATTGCTTTCTCTGTTGTTTTATTGCGCTTGATACTGTCTGACCAACCTATGTACGTGACACTAAAGCTGTTACTTTATTATATTAGTGTTTTTACATCAGCAAAGAAGTGGAAAGGGTAACTGAGCATGATTAGGACCAATGAGTAAAGTTTAACTCTTGCTCTACTATCACAGCTAGCAAAAACCTACTGCTCATTCAAATACTGTGAGAAATGCCAAATGGATTTTTATTCCAGTGTAAGCAGTTTTTGATGCAACAATTTCATCTAAATTCTAATTCCTTAGGTAAGATGGAATAAAACCATTTCCATAAAACGTAAAATCAAGTTAAAATTTGTCCCATGAATTCTTTACCTTGAGAATCCAAATCCTGATCATATTTCCCAACAGCTGATCTTTACATTTAGACAAACTTATGTTATAAGATTGTGGTGATATATTATTGATCAAATAAACCACAATAGGCTTCATTTCATTTAACAGACTAAACTGTAAACCACAGGTTGAAAACTATAATAGCCATGTTCACTTATGCTATAACCAAGTTTGTTTGGGCTGCAAACAAAGGGGTCATTCTTGTAGCCCAGGGGTCCCCAAACTTGGCAACTTGTGGACTTCAACTCCACAAACTGGCTAGAGAATTCTGGGAGTTGAAGTCCACAAGTCTTAAAGGTGCCAAGTTTGGAGACATCTGTTGTAGCCTCACTCATGGTTTGATACCTGGAAAACTAATCTTCTCTTGCTAATTTCATGAAGCAAGGGTAACTTTCTAGGGGTTGAAAAACTGGAAAGTTCTACACATTAAGGAAAGACATGACAGACATGGAGAGATGATATGCTTGTTATTAGTTCTCCTATAGGGCAGTGGTCCCCAACCTTTTTTGTACCAGGGACCAGTTTCAAGCAGAAACACTTTTTCAAGGACGGGGGGTGGGGGGATCTG
>BHEV01018589.1:0-14176 GCA_004319985.1 Emydocephalus ijimae
ACTACCGGTTCTGTGGGCGTGGCTTGGTGGGCGTGGCAGGGGAAAGATACTGTAAAATCTCCAGTCAGAGGTGGTATTTGCTGGTTCTCCGAACTACCCAAAAATTTTTCTACCAGTTCTCCAGAACTGGTCAGAACCTGCTGAATACCACCTCTGGCTCAAAGTTGACTCAGCTTTCCATCCTTCCAAGGTTGGTAAAATGAGGACCTTGACTGTTGGGGGCCATAGGCTGGCTCTGTAAGCCACTTTACAGAGAGGGCTATAAAGCACTGGGAAGCAGTATATAAGTCTAAGTGCATTTGCTATATTCATTTTTTTTATTTATCAAACTAAAGTACAGCCATCTCACTCTCAGAAAATGACTCTGTAGTGTAGTCCCACTCTGCAACCACTGAAGCTTCTCATCACTGTTCTCAAAGCATGAAAGGGGATTTCAGGTAACCTTTCTCACCTGAGTCTGGATTACATGGTGAGACAAGATTAATGTAGGTAAATCAGTTTAGTGTAAAGTTGGGAATGTTTTGTAGAACTCAGCCTGGTTCTTCCATTACCACCATTCATGGAATTATAAAACCAACTACAAGTTTCTACTTTCAGATGTACCCACAGCAATCTAGAAGATGACCCTTTGTAACATAAGTTTAGCTCTTCACTTATATAAAAATGGCCGTTTCATTTTGCTGTATGTATTCATCACCTTCATTCTGCAAGTCAATAGTCTCACAGACATACAGCATATTTATATTTCTATTCATTCATTCATTCATTCATTCAGATAACAGATAATCAGAGTTGGAAGGAAGGTCCAACTTGTAGGTCATCTAGTCCAACTCCCTGCCCAAGTGGGAGACCCTACACCATTTCTGACAAATGGCAGTCCAATCTCTTCTTGAAGGTCTCAAGTGATGGCGCTCCCACAACTTCCGAGAGCGAGCTGTTCCATGGGTTGATTGTTCTCACTATCATAAAGTTTCTCCTTATTTCCAGGTTAAATCTCTCCTTGTTCAGTTTCCATCAATTATTCCTTGTCTGGCCGACAGGCGCTTTAGAAAATAGCTTGACCCCTTCCTCCTCTCTGTGGCAGCCCCTCAAATATTGGAAGACTGCTGTCATGTCTCCCCTGGTCCTTCTCTTCACTAGACTAGCCAAGCTCAGTTCCTGTAACCATTCTTCATATGTTTTAGTCTCCAGTCCCCATTCATTCATTCATTCATTCATTCATTCATCCTCTTTGCTGTTTACTGTTTTTACATTCCAAATCAAAATCTTCCATATCTCACGATTGTCACCAGATGGCCCATTATTCAGACCAAATCAAGTCTTAAAGGTTAGTATTAAATCAAGTATTAAAGGTCAGATGGAACCATTGATACTCACTTCTGCTGCCCATCATTATTTTTGTATGTCAAAACAGCACAGCATAATGTGTTGTACTCAATTATATGTTGGCTTCAGAGGTGGAATTCAGCAGATTCTGACCAGTTCTTGAGAACCGGTTGCGGAAATTTTGAGTAGTTCGGAGAACCAGTGGTAACCTTCCCCCAGGAGTGGGGTGGGAATGGAGATTTTTCAGTATCCTTCCCCTGCCACACCCACCAAGCCACACCCACCAAGCCATGCCACACCCACCAAGCCACACCCACAGAACTGGTAGTAAAAAAATTTGAATCCCACCACTGGTTGGCTTCATTATTTCATAGTTTCCTGGGCAACACTTTGGCATGTGATGGTATGAAAATATAAATAAACCAAAGATAGCAAAACAGTTCACATCCAAACATTACCAGGAGCTGAGAGTAATTTCTTTCAGGTAGTAATTTCCAGAAGTACAGTTACAGTATATTGATATGTTCTTGCAAACAGAGGAAACTGAGTAACTTTCAGATGCTTCAAACTTCAAATCCCAACATTCCTGATCATTACAGATGGCAAAAATGCTTGACTAAAATGTTAGGTGGCCTATCCTTGTGATATAGAAAATGTATCAAAGCATTCACCATTTTTTAAAAAAAAAAAACCCAGAAATTTGGACAGAATCACCTTTCCCAAAGCCTAATATTTCTGGAATCTGTGGTCCCGCCACACCAGGTTTAAGAAGGCGACTCGGTTATATGAGTAAGACATAACAAATCTCTCTTTTTCTCTAAGCTGAGCCAATGTGCTCCTTTCAAAGTCTAATAACGTTTTCCTGCTAGTAATGTAAATGAAATGCCATTATATTAAATATACATCTCAGAAATCAGAAAGTTAACACTAACCAGACTGCAAAGATATGTAGGTTTCTGCTTTTTATAAACAAGGACTTTTCCCCTCACCCTCTCTCTCTCTCTCTTTCTCTTTTTTTTGTTTCATTAAAATTGTGCCGGGTGCTTCTAATTGCAGTGATGTTTATGGATTAATTGACCTTTTAGATTTTCTGAGAGCTGCCATGGAATGAAAAATCCTCCTGAAACAACAACAAAAAAAAAACATATAGGAAAAATAAAGAAGGCCCAATTAAGCAATGTTAATGGAAGGCAGGGTGAACTCACAGATGGTCCAAGCATTTTGATTCTGCATGCAAGAAGCTGTGGAGGTGAACCTGAGGGCCATTCATTCATAGACCCCTTAATGAGAGCCATATGTACAAAACTGCCAACTCAGCAGCCACGGACTGCTTAAACAGTCCAAGGATATGACAGTCAATTCATGCAAACTACAGATTACAGATTAACAGAGTTGGAAGGGACCTTGCAGGTCATCTAGTCCAACCTCCCACCCAAGCAGGAGACACTATCCCATTTCTGACAAATCGCAGCCTCCAGTGATAAAGCTCCAAATTACAACATGAAACTTCCTGAAACTATAAATTCATAATTGCCCACTTGATAAAAAGCACCTCAGAATTATTTAGAGGCACCCTATTGACTATTGACTAAACATAATTAATCCAGAAGACCTGATTAAAAAGTTGTGTACTCATTAATTGCTTCCCTTTAAGAAAATAGTTCTGAATCCAGGCACCACTGTTTGTTTCCAGCTAAATATGGCATCCAATTTCAAGGATTACAAGATAGAATCAGGACCGTTCATATAAACAAAACAGAGTCAATACCCAGTTGCTAAAGATCAGTATGTAGGTGCTTTTCCTCTGTATTCCTGCAGCTGCTGGAATAAGGGACTCCAAGTTGGCTGCCATTTTTAAGATCCTACAATGGCCTGAAATTGGCTTTGTTGATTTATCATTAAGTAATATAGATCAGGGGTATCGAACTCGCGTCACATTGTCGTCACGTGACAGTGCAACTTTCCCCCCTTCACTAAATGGGGCGTGGCCATGGCCAGCGCATGATGCATCTGGCTCACAGGCTGTGAGTTTGACACCCCTGATACAGATAATTTGTCTACGTTTATTTCATAAACTAGACTGTGTTGTTTCTCTGTGTCATATAATATATGTGGATATATGCATATTTTTTATTTATTGGTTTATTTATTTTGTCATGTTTTTGCAGTGTATATTGGAGGTGGTGACCCTTTGAGAGCTGTAATGCAGTGAAATTCCATTTTAATGCATGGCAATTACTGTACATTTAAAATAACAAGAAAGTTATTCTAAATCTAAGTCTTATTTACGTTTATTGCATGAACTATAGTGGATTGGGTTTGCCCAATATTCTAAGCTAGAAGCACACAGCTTGCATTGTGAGAGATTTTGGGTGGAACTCTCAGAACCCTTCCAAAACTTGCCACTGAACTGGAATTCTTAATATAACCAAAGGTCAGATGATTAAAGACATGGGTAATAATTCTGTGAATTAAGAACATTTAATGTAAAGCAGTTAGGATGTTTGCTTGGCCTTTTTCACTTCCTTATCATTATTCTCCTTTTTGCTTTATGGGAACAAGTGGCGTTATGTGTGTTAAGATGCCATTGTGTAAACACAAATACTGTATGTCACTTGCATGAGTTGCATAACACACACTTTGCATGCTGACCTCACCATGATGGGGCTAGTTTTGGGTGATCATGCCCTTCAAGAAGTAAGTCAGTTCCCCCTGTACTAAACCTATATTGGTATAGGACCGTGCTACATAATAAGCCAAAATCAAAAGAGATACATGGTTTGGGATAATGTCTAAATTCAACCAAGCACAGCATTCTATGTTGCTCAAAGAAATGTTCAAAGGTAGGTTGTTTTGCTACAGATCATAGTGATGCCATTATTACCATGTGATAATCTTACCAACATCTAGGGTCCTTTGTCAAAGGTTATCTTGAAGGCAGCATCAACCTAGAACACAATGCATTTTAAAAGCACCCAAAGTAGTCTGCTACGTATATCTTCTACCTATAACTTATCTATCAGAACTTGAAGATACGTTGTAGAAACAGAAGCTAAATTCATACTTTAATGTTAAAACTAGAGAGAGAAAGGAGGGATAATAGGAAAGCTTCTCTCCTTCCCCAGACTACTTATGAGCAAGAGAAGGCATGCAGCTTTGTGTCTGGAACATTAATGTCATGATTGGCAACAAGTCAATGTGTGTGGAGAGCTAGACATTTTATTGTATGGAGCTGAAAATCTGTTTGTAGATCTGATCCTAGAGAAGAAAGGTACTAGAATAAAGGGAGAAGAGCAAATGAGATTGAGGACCTGATCTGAGAACAGCTGTCTACAGTTGAGAGGATCTCAAACCATTTGACTCACTGAGCAATGTCTGAGGCAGGCAAACAAATTAAACCTTCTCTGAGAGTCCAGCAAGGGTCAGAAATGACTACCTGTCCTTATCTAGCTATGTTTCTGTCCTCCTGCCGCTTTCAGTAGAAGGACGGTGGAAGAACTGAAATTTAGAAGACGAGCAAACTAGTTGACTAGGGAAGAGGCAAGAAGGAGATCCCAAAAGGCTTTGTGGGTCTCCTCTATCAATGTATTACCATACCAAATACAACTGTATCTTTGTGAATTGATTTGCAGCAGGAGTGACAAACTCAAGGCCCGGGGCCCGGATCCAGCCCATGGGGTGCTTAGATCTGGCCCATGGGGCTGCCATGGAAACAGCAAAGGATCAGCCCGTGGTGCCTCTGTCAGCAAAAACGGAGCTCAGGAAGGCCACAGCCAATGAATAATTGCAGTGTTACTTAACCTAATTACATTAATATCCCATCTTTTTTGCGGCTGCTGTTGATAATTGTTGAAATTGTTGAAATAAGCATATATTCACTGGCAAAGGGTTGCAGGACAGCTTTGCAGCCGAAAACAGAGTTTGTGAGGGCCGCGGGTGGCCCTCCTGAGCTCTGTTTTTGCTGGCAGCAGGTTGCAGGATGCCATTGCAGCCAAAAACAGAGCTTGGGAGCCCATTTTTGTTGGCAGAATGCTTGGGCCACCACAGGTGCCCCCGACATGAGTGACATCGAGCTGGCCCCCACCCACCAAGCCATGCTCACCCAGGCCCCTTGAGGTCAAACACAACCCTGATGTGGCCCTCAATGAAATCAAGTTTGACACTCCTGATTTACAACAATTTGCCCCACCAAATACAACTGCACCTTTGTGAATTTCCACTTGCTCTTGTTTCTCAAAATATGAATGTGGAACTAACTACGGTATATATTTTTGCAAATTAGTGGGCTCCAGATGTGAGTTGGTCTGGTGATCTCCAGATAAACCTCACTCCCTGGGGACTGAATCCTTTGTGATGTTATTTTATTTAAACACTGTGGAAGTGACAGGGCACATTTCTCTTTCGGTAGTAAGTCCCATTTCTCTGCGGGAGACTGCAGGCAATGGAATATCAGTTAAAAGGTCACTAATTGGTACACTTCCATCTGTACAACCCCACTGAGTGCGTAGGAGTAGAGTAATAGCAAATATATTCTCATCCTTTCTTCAAAGGTATGTGCAGTCTGGCTAACATGGACTTCCCCTCTATGCAAAACTCATGCTTTGGATTCTTCGTCTCCATCATTTTCCATCGCTTGCTGTCCTTACCACAAATATTAATAATCTGGAAAAAACACCAGAAGCAATTTGTTTTGTCTCCTTGTTTAATGTAAGATAACTTATGTTGTAGAAGTGGAATATTTGCTTTATTTAATCATTTTTGCCTGAGGGAAGAATAAATAAATTGCAGACATAAATCCATGAAATACAATCCAAACCTTCAAAAGAGAATGTGAATTTCAGGCACACTGTAACAGCTGTATAATGCATGCTCATTAATTCAAGACACAAAATGTCAGTCCCATGTAGCATTTGCCTTATTAACATCCAACCTCTTCTGTTGGAGAAGCATTCATTTCACTATTATCAATAATTTTAATTTAATTCAATTTAATTCAATTTGATTTAATTTAATTTAGGCACTATCCAACTCCAAACAAATCAGGGTGGCTCACAATATGATACAAATATACAACACAATCAGAACCAGCAAAAAACAAATAAACACAGATATAAAAAAAATAACAAAGTGAATCTGGCCAGCAACAGAACTTATAATGGCTCTAGCAATTACAGAAATGAAAAGCCAAATCTTTAAGGTCCTCCAGAGGTGGAAACTACCCAGCTTGTGGGAAGAATGGAAAGGGTCATGAACTTGTGAACGGAGAATAACATGAGGAGTGAAGATGCACATCATATCCAGTTAGGGTCATGACCAGGTGTCTGTTATCACCTGTGGTGTGTTTACTTTTTAGAATAGAATAGAATACTTTATTGTCCAAATGTGATTGGACACACAAGGAATTTATCTTGGTGTAAATACTCTCAGTATACATAAAAGAAAAGATACATTTGTCAGGAGTTGAGAATCATAAGGTAAGACACTTAGTGATAGTCATAGAGTACAATAAGCAATCAATCATACTAGGCAACAGTCAATATAAATTGTAAGTATACAAGCGACAAAGTTACAGCCATACACTCAAAAGTGAAAGGGGATGGGTGATAAGGAGTGATGAGAAGATCAATAGTAATAGTAGTGCAGACTTTGTAAATAATTGAACAGGGTTGAGGGAATTATTTGTTTAGCAGAGTGATGGTGTTCGGGAAAAAACTGTTCTTGTGTCAAGTTGTTCTGGTGTGCAATGCTCTATAGCTTCATTTTGAGGGAAGGAGTTGAAACAGTTTATGTCCGGGATGTGAGGGGTTTGTAAATATTTTCACAGCCCTCTTTTTGACTCGCGCAGTATACAGGTCCTCGATGGAAGACAGGTTGGTAGTAATTGTTTTTTCTGCAGTTCTAATTACTCTCTGAAGTCTGTGTCTGTCCTGTTGGGTTGCAGAACTAAACCAGACAGTTATAGAGGTGCAGATGACAGACTCAATAATTCCTCTGTAGAACTGGATCAGTTTGAGCTTTCTGAGTTGGTGCAGAAAGAACATTCTTTGTTGTGCTTTTTTGATGACGTTTTTGATATTAGGTTTCTATTTTAGGTCATGTGATACAGTAGAACCTAGAAATTTAAAGGTCTCTACTGTTGATACGGTGTTGTATGGTGTTGTAAGAGGTGGCAGTATGGGAGGGTTTCTTCTATAGTCTACCACCATTTCTACGGTTTTGAGTGTGTTCAGTTCCAGATTGTTTTGGTTACACCACAAGGCAAGTTGTATAACCTCCTGTCTGTATGCGGATTCGTCGTCTTGAATGAGACCAATCACTGTTGTGTTTGATGGCATTGCTGATCATTAAACAGATAAGCAAGCCACCATCAAAGCTAGTAAGCACTATTAATACTATCCATAATCCAGAACTATGATAATGTCCTCCTTACTGGAAGCAACTCTGGAAGTAGAAACTAAAGCACTGAAAATATCATCATCTTCTGTCTCCTTAACTGCTACAGTAAGTGATGCCCACCAAATTCATTTGAATCTGGTGACCTTGAATTGATCAACTATAACAAAGGATGCCAAAAGCACTCAAGGTGATGAGGGCTTACTGATTCAGCAGACCAATCCTGTCTGTCCCTGTCAGGAACAGAAACCCATTGTCAGGATTCCGGCAATTACCCCAATTAAATAATGAGTCTTGAGCCAAACTTCCAAAACTTCAAAGGATTTATTGGGAGTTAACATATCCAGCACTGCCCGGATGTAGCTGACTCTGAGACAAATAATTCATTGTCACCCTTGACCCTGGTTTTTTCCCCACTCCCTGGGTATGTCATAACTCATATTCTCCAATGAGATACATCCACAGCCAAGAGTCATCAATCATGTTCTCCAGTTAGATTTTTTCACAGCAGAAACTTCAGCCACCTAGTTACTATCTCTGAAAAACTATGTATGGAATGCACTTTTGATTCCAAGCTGCTGCACTGCTCTTTCAAACCCCTTTCCCTCTCCCTTTCTGTTGGCAACTCTAAAACAACCATAGAAATATTTTATGAGTAGACACCCACTTTAACTTGTGATCTAAAGGGGAGTACTATTTAAACATCTGGTGGCGCAGTGGTTCAAATGCAGTATTGCATTGCTAACTCTGCCCCCAGCCTGGAGTTCGGTCCTGACTGGCTCAAGGTTGCCTCAGCCTTCCAACCTTCCAAGCTTGGTAAAATTTCAGATTGTTGGGGGCAATATGCTGACATAGTAAACTGCTCAGAGAGTGTTGTAAAGCCCTGTGGGCCTTTTTATAAGTCTAAGTGCTATTGCTAAGTGCTAAAGATGCCTCCTCAGATATAGAAGAAGACCAGAGGAAGACCAGAGGAAGTATTTCAAAAGATATATGCAATCTTTCCAGATCTAGCAATTACACTAAGCCAGTCACAAACACCAGTGTCTCTGTCATGGACTCAGCAGATCCTGTCCTAAATCTGGAGCCTCCTCTTTCCAGCCCTTGAAAACACTCTTATTTGAGATAGATCTGCAAAGGATAGAGAAATGTAAGAATGTTCAGCTATATCAAAAGTGTTAAGTTCTGAGCATGGGCGTTAAGAATGGAGACGAGCCAGTGAAACGGTGAACTTCAAAACTCTTTATTAACATGATGTAACAGCTCAGCTCAATGGCTGCAACGGCCCTCTTTATATAGGCAACCTATTGAGTGTTCAACCAATGAAAACCAGGGAGCGCTAGCTCCATTAACCAATGGGAGAGGCTCGTTAATAGCCAATCAGATTCACCTGAATGGACTAATCTGATGTCGCTATTAACGGCCAATCAGAAGTGCAGGGCCAGAACCCTGCACTTAACTTCAAGCTGTTAATAACCTTTATTAAACACATTTATTCATTCACAACACCCCTTCCCCCCGGGTTCCGTTTACGGGGTGCGGTTACGTAGTCCTTGAGGTAGGCCGGTTGTTTTGTTAGTCTATTTGATTTTTGTTGTACACGCGGTATTTGGCTGCAGTCTTGTTGAGGTAGGATGTTATCTGGTGAAAAGGGTGCCTCTAATTCTGAATTCGAATTTCTGTTGTCACTAACATTTTCGGTATCTCCATGAGGCGAGCTCACCCCCATCCCTGATTCTTCTTCACGTGTTTCCACTGCGCTGTTATTTCTTTCATTAAAGCTTTCTGCTATTTCAAGTTCATCTTCCTCCCCACTCAGTTTGGAAATCAGGGGACTCGGAGATCCCTGATTGCAGCCTTGAACGCAGCTGATCAATATGGCGCTTCCATATTCTATTATCATGACATTTCACATGGTACGATCTGGGGCCGGTTACTTGGACCACAGTTGACTCGACCCACAACTGATTGCCCGAAAAGTTCCTAGCGAATACCAAGTTGCCTACCTGGAAGTTACGGCATCGCCCGCTGGATCCGTGTGGTTTCTCAGGTTCATACGATGGGTGCAGCCGGTCGAGGTGGGAGCGGAGCTTCCGCCCCATTAGTAACTCGGCTGGAGTTTTGTTGGTGACCCTGTGCGGAGTGATATGCTGCAAAAGGAGTATCCTGTTAATCTTTTCTTCGATATTGTCATAGTCCATTTTGTGTAAGGTTTTCTTGACGAATTTTACCATGCTCTCGGCCCTTCCGTTGGCCACAGGATGCGCCGGCGAAGTCAGCGCATGGCGAATACCGCGGTCCACCAGGTACTGTTCAAAGGACAGCATGGTAAATTGGGGCCTGTTGTCGGATACCAGAATGTCTGGTAATCCGTGTGTTGTAAATAATCTGTCTAGTTTCCTGATGACCGCTTCGGTTGTTGTATTCCTCATTTCATGGATTTCGAGCCAGTTCGAGTAGGCATCCACTGTTAACAAGAATGTGTGGCCTTTGGTGGGTCCCGCAAAGTCCAGATGAATACGGGACCATGGTCCTCTCGGTGTTTCCCATTCGGTTGGGGTTGCTTTTGGTGGGGCGTTGCTTACTTCCTGGCATTTGTGACAAGCTTTGACCCAAGTCTCGATCTGTTTGTCGATGCCCGGCCACCACGCGTAGCTACGTGCGAGGGCTTTCATGCGCACGATGCCAGGGTGGCCATCGTGCAAGGTTCTTAGTACCGCTCGTTGTTGCTGCTCTGGGACAACGACTCTATCTCCCCAGATAATGCAACCCTTCTGGGAAAACAATTCCGTTTGTCGACTCTTGAATGGGGCGTAGTCGTCAGGTATCTGGTCCAATGGCCATCCACGCTCGATCCAACTGAGGACTCGTGCTAAGGTTCCATCACGATATCTCGGGCTGTTAATGTTGGTGTTCGAAGTGTCTCGATCTGCAACGTTGTCACTGTCAGAGCGGGGTCATCAATGGTCTCCAGAAGTGGTGCTCGGCTCAATGCATCGGCGTGGGGAATGGCCTTCCCCGGGCGGTGTTGCAACTTGTAATTATAGGCAGCCAAGAATTCTGACCAGCGAGTCATTCTGAGGGATAATATATAAGGGGTTGTCTTATCTCCCGCTATTATTCCCAGCAAAGGTTTGTGGTCAGTCACTATAGTAAAGGCTCGGCCGTACACATACTCATAAAATCTCTGGACAGCAGACACAATAGCAAGGGCTTCTTTATCAATCTGACTGTAATTGCGTTCTGCTTTTGAAAGCGTCTTTGAGAAATAGGCAACAGGGCCTTCTCTACCGTTTGGCAAAATGTGGCTCAAAATGGCGCCCACTCCGAAAGGCGATGCATCACACATGATCGTTAAAGGCAAAGTCTTGTTGTACTGCATCAGCACAGCATCAGAAGTCAATAATTTTTTTACATTTCGAAACGCCTGCTCTTCTCTGTGTCCCCATACCCAGATNGTCAAAAGTCAATAATTTTTTTACATTTCGAAACGCCTGCTCTTCTCTGTGTCCCCATACCCAGATTGCTTTTTTGTCCAAAAAACGATGTAGGGGTTCGGCTACGGTTGCTTTGTGAGGCAGGAAAACGTTATAAAAATTGATAAGGCGAAGAAACGCCTGGAGGTCGGCCTTATTTCGGGGTTTTGGGGTGTTCTTGATTGCCCTAAGTTTGCTCTCGGTGGGGTGAATGCCATGACTTTCAATTAAATATCCTAAAAATTCTGCATGATCTGTGCACAATTTACACTTGTTTTTCTTAACTTTAAGACCTGCGTCTTTGAATCTCTGTAGAACCAACCTCAGGCGATCCCGTAATATTTGCAGAGTCGGGGCAGCGATTAACACATCATCAAAATATGGGACAACGCCTTTTATCCCTTGTAATAGTCTTTCCATCAAACTTTGAAATATTCCCGGGGCTACACTCACTCCGAATTGGAGTCGGTTACATTTAAACGCACCTCGGTGCTTAACGATCGTTTGGGCCTCTGCCGTTTTTTTTGTCTACAGGCAGTTGTTGGTATGCCTGGGCTAAGTCTAGTTTAGCGAAGACTTTTCCGCCCCCCCAGGGAATGGAGGAGGTGCTGAACCACCGGTACCGGATACGCGTTTTGTTGAAGGGCGTGGTTCAGGGTTTTGTTTCTGTAGGAGTGGTTGTTCCATTGGTGGTTCATGGGTTCTCGCCTTACAGGACGGCTTCCTGTCGGTTGGCGATAGTTAACCCCCCTCGAGGGCTCGCTGGGTCCTAGCTTACTTCTACAGACCCATCCGATATGGCCTCGTTTCCCGCACACATGGCAGAGCGCGTCGAGGAATTTACATTTTGATCGGGGGTGGCTTGCCCCACAACCAGCGCATTGATGCTGAGATCTCTGGCGTTGGTCTTATTTGGACCGAAGTCGGTGGACCTCTTCTTCGTCGTTGTCTGACGATGAAGAGAGGTCCTCGTGGTGGGCCGTTTGAAGCTGACCTTCTGATTTGGATGAAATTTCGCAGGTCGGTTGGTGAAGCTGGGTGCGGTTGCGGCGCATTCGAGCAGCAGACTTCCTGGTTGCTTCTGCTGTAGTAGCTTCATTGATAGCATCGGCAAGGCTGATGTCGCCTTTTGCCATCAGCTTGCTTTGGATGTGTGGCACATCCAATTCCAGAACTATTCTGTCTCTCAGGGCTTCTTCGAGGTCGGCAAACCCACATAGGCCTCCCAGATTCCGGAGATCCACTATGAAATCAGCAACACTTTCGCCCTTCTGCTGACTTCTCTGATAAAATTCATGCCTTCTGACGAGCGTTGGCATGATTGGTGCATAGTGGGCCCTCAGTAGGGGTTCGAGGACATCCCAGTCCATAGACTTTACTTCTGCCGGTTTCGCTAGTGCCTTGGCCATCTTGAATACGGTCGGCCCGCAATGGGTTAGGAATACCGCTCGTTTCTTCCCGGTAGTGGCATCTTTCAAATTGTTGGTTTCCAGGAACATCTGGAAGCGATCCATATAGGAGTCCCAGTCTT
Source organism: Emydocephalus ijimae (assembly GCA_004319985.1). Taxonomy (NCBI): domain Eukaryota; kingdom Metazoa; phylum Chordata; class Lepidosauria; order Squamata; family Elapidae; genus Emydocephalus; species Emydocephalus ijimae. The sequence goes on from BHEV01018589.1 coordinate 12,724, forward strand.
CTTGCGCTGGGTCAAATGGAGCGGGTGGTATGACGCCGCTGGACATGGTTCCGCCATTGTGTGTTCAGTCACGTGCTCGGTTATCGTTCTTTGTTGTTCAGTCAGCTCTGACGTCTCCACATCCCACCTTCGTCACCAGTGTTAAGTTCTGAGCGCGGGCGTTAAGAATGGAGACGAGCCGGTGAAACGGTGAACTTCAAAACTCTTTATTAACATGGTGTAACAGCTCAGCTCAATGGCTNNAGTAAAGGAAACAAGGCCTGATGAGGAACAATTGTGTTCAGGCTTCTGATACTTAAGGGAAAACTGGATATGATAAATTCCCTGGAATAAAGATAATCCTTGAGGCTCACTTTCCAGCTTGCCAACCTCTTTGTTATGAAAGAAAAAAAAAAAACCTCTTCTAGCATGAGGCTTTAGTCCACCATCTGACCCTTCCATTTATTTACTCCATTTATTTACTCTGTAGGACTTTTGTTTCTCAGTGAGCTTGCTTCTAGCAGTCTGAATCCAATTATAAATCAAATTTATAATTGGATTCAGTTCAGTAATAATATATATAAAGAACTGACATTTATTTATAAGGAAATTGTGGTTCAAGAACCTCTAGCAATAAAGGAAGTTCCTGTTGTGGTTCGCCGGTGCAGACAGCAGCGGAGTTGGACAGTGAGGAAGAAGGGGATCCAGTCAGGAGTCTGAAGAGGACTCGGACAAGGGTCCTGCTAACGATGCAGGGATGGAGCCAGGACCATCTGGGAGTGGAGTGCTGCCTTCAGAGCCTTTGAGTCTGGTAGCAGCGAAGCAGAGGACCCAGGGGAGCCTGTTCCCAGTGTGTGTGTGCACAGAGCTGCTAGAAGGTGAGAGCAGCTGAAGCAGAAGGAGCGATTCAGGACTAAGGCTGGGAGGTGATTGCCCCTCCCGTAAGGGATAAAAGTCAGTCCTCCATGACGAAAGCTTTGCAGGAAGCAAAGCAGTTCAATAGATTCCGAGTCCTCCTTGAAGCTCTGTGTACTTTGGTTGGTTTTTTCTGGTACTTCGGTCGGTTTCTGTTACAACTGAAGACTTCTGTTTTTGGCAGCATTCCACAGCACTGAAAGACGTGTGCTTATCTTGGGGAACTGTTTATAATTAGTTCTGGCTGGGAATGAAAGTAATTCCCAGCATTGCAATAAAATAAATTTTGCTTTTATAACAAGTTTGTGTTTAAGTATGTTTGACGAAGCCTGGGTCAGAATAGTCCCAAAGATGCTTTTTCAAGAGGCAATTGGACTTTCTGGTTTTTCTTTGAAGACATTTTACTTCTCATCCAAGAAGCTTCTTCAGCTGAAGAATAGGCAAACTGAAGAAGCTTCTTGGATGAGAAGCAAAACACCTTCAAAGAAAAACCAGAAAGTCCAGTTGCCTCTTGAAAAAGCACCTTTGGGACAACCATGACCTGGATGACTGAGAATCT
>BHEV01018590.1:0-30780 GCA_004319985.1 Emydocephalus ijimae
CACCCACCCCTCTCCTAGAAGAATGAAATATTCTAGGAAATATTAAAAAGGCAGAATATTATATTTCCCTGGATGAGAAAAAGAGAAACATGTTTTAAAGACAAAGCAGCCTCCTGCAGCTCCCTGCTCTCCCCCTTCAGCTCCATGGTGATGGGATTAAGATATGGCCCTCAGGAAATGATAGGATTACCCATCTCACCACACAGCACCTGGGAAGGCTGCATTTGCCAGCACTCAGGTGAAGCCATGTGGTCCAGACAAAGCCTACAGAGTTAGCTAAGAATCCCGCCCCTGGGAGTCTGACAGCCAATGGGGTACATTTCTTACACAGGAACAGGAAACACTAAGGTGAGACCCAACAGAGGGTATAAAACCAAGGGATTCTCAGCATCTCTTCCACCCAGGAGTTTCAAGGCATGTGGTCCTGTCCACCATTAAACCTTCCTTCCAAGCAACTTCCATGAATCCAGTGTCTTTTTCCCCACTTGGAACTGAACCCAGAAGGATATTTGTTCCAACAGTACCGAGTCAGTACTGCATTTTAACCACTGCTCCACCACAGTCCAAATCATGAACTCTGCCAGGCAATGACACGCGCAGCTTCTGGCTTTGAGATCTGAGTTGACTCAGACTTCCATCCTTGCAAAGTGGGCAAAATGAGGACCCAGATTGTTGGGGGCAATAGGTTGACACTGTAAACTGCTCAGAGAGGGCCCTAAAGCAGGGGTGTGTCCAACCTTGGCAACTTTAAGACTTGTGAACTTCAGTTTATACCTACAGTATATCTATTATCTTGTAAGCAATTGACAAATCAAATCAAATCAATAAATAATAATTCCCCAGCCAGCCAAGTTTGCTATTGGGCAAACATGGCAGTGCTTCAGATATTCAGCAGCGTGGCTTTACAACACTAACTCTAGGTAGCTTGAACAAAGAATACACCTTATATAAATTGTAAAATATGTCATTCATAAGCTTTATGCTGGTCTATATTAAGGAAAATTACAACTTATTATATTGTAATTCACATTAGAAAGGGAAAAGAAAGGCTTTCCTTTGGCTGTGTATTCCCAGACTCACAAAATACACAACCTCACCTTACTATCTTTAGTTGTACAATATGAATTTAGCATACTGCCGGTTCATAAACCCCACCGTTCTGGAATAGCGTGGAATAAGCCAAGGACTACAGCTTACTCCAGCGTTTCCCTCACCTGGATAAATTATCCCAAATTGTCTAGAACAGGGGAACAGGTGGATGGGGAATTCTGGGAGTTGAAGTCCTCCAGGCTTAAAGTTGGTAAGGTTGGAGACCGTCTAGAAAGTGTTTTTTTCCCCCCTTTAGGAAACGACACCTAGCCCATTACCCAATCACAACAGCGACTTCCCGAGAAGCGGTTCTGGATAACGAAGGAAAAACTTCCGAAAGTCCTGCCCTAGTCAGATCTCAGCCACTGAAAGGCAAGCCGGCTTGACAACCGGAGTACACCCGCACAGACCAATAGGAGGCGAGGAAGGGACGCGGGAGGCGGACCCTTGACCAAAGCTCCGGCAGAACTTCATTTCCCAGAAGCGATTGCGGGCGGCTCCAATCCATCTCAATCTCTCTGAGCTCAGGCTCAGGTACAAGGTGGGCGGGAGAGCCGGGAGTGGTTGCAGCTGCGGGCGCTTAAATTGGCAGGAGCGCCTCTCCGCTGCGCTTGGTTGGGCTTTTTGTGTGTCTCCGCCGAGGAGGAGGAGGAGAAGGTTCTGGGGGCGCGGAAACCCGGGGTTCTGGGAAGAGAACGGAAAGCAAGGTCCACTTCTACAGGCGCGCCCCGGGAAGCCTTTTGCCCACGAGCCTCCCTTCTCCTGCTCTTTGCGGACCATCTCAGAGGCTGAGAGCTGTTTTGGAGGGGGGGGGTCCTGTCGCCGCTTGCCACCCCTAAAGCAGGATTTTCAATTGACCGTGCTTGGGGCTTTTTTTTTTTTTGGTCGTAATTCTACCAAACCTGCCAATATTGCAGAGGGGGGAGGGAGGGTTCCTGGGGTCAAGGTGTAACCTGCCCTATCGCTCTTGCCTCTCAGAAGACAGAAATAAAACCCAACTGGGATGGAAAGGCGGAATAGCCACACGGTGCCCTTTTGAGCCCAAGCCTCAAGGTCTGCTGTTTGGATGACCTCCCCACCCCCTCAAAAAACAAACAAACCCTGGTGCTTTTTAATCTGGGTTTTTTTTCCCCCTCTTGACCGAAGGGTTCCGTTCCAGTCCCGCGGTTGGCGAAGGGGCTACCCGCCGGGGATCGGCCACCCCCACCAGCCATGGTCACGGAGGAAGAAGGAGGCCAGTCCGGATTCCGCTGGGATAATTGGAAGGCGTGGGCCGCTTTTGCCACAGCCGAGTTTGCGATCATCCTCATTTTAGCGGCCGGACTAGCTCACTTGGCATTTCAACAAGAAGGGGAGGACTGGCCGGATGGAGGCGTGTTGTCCCCCTTGCAGAGAGCGAACCAAACCATCCAAGTGACCGCAAAGCGCTGGGAATCTTGTCGAAACCACACGGTAGGAGCGGATTACTGTTGACCGGGTGGGAGTCGGGGAAGGGAGCGGATCCCCGGCGTCTGCAGCCCTAAAGGAACATTGGATTTAAGAAAGCGAATTGCACTCCCATTATGTCTATTCTTTGTACCATAAGCCAGGATTTAGTTTATTTTTCCAAAACTCCTCCTGAGGTCATGATACGCCCAGCTAATTAACTTGCAAGTCTGAATTGCAAGCTGTCACCACTTATCCTCAAGGTCGGAAAGTTTGGTCTCTCGGTTTTAAAAGATTTTCTTTACACGGTTACTCAGAAGTATTTCTTTACACGGTTACTCAGAGGTAAACCTTGTTAAGGTTACTGGGGGTTGGGGGGCTCTTGCTTTCCTCAAAGCATGCAAAGCAATCTAGTTTTTAGGTTGATGATAAGGACTTTTGTGGGAAAGTTAGAATGCTTTCCTTGCTTGTTAGCTTTTTAAATGAGATGGGAAGCAACTGAAATGCATCTTTGATCAGAGGTGCCATCTAACCACGAATTATTTTGCCAATGGGAATGTTTCCCAAACATTTTAAAAATTGGAAATTGTGGAAACCCTGACACTGTTGCCTACAGTTGCTACATGGCTACAGTGGTCGGTTTGGACAATAAACATGCTGAATCCTGATTTCCTACTTGAACTGGATCATTTTTATGTATCAAACACCAGAGGGAGGCAGAACAGCATCTCCAGGAATGGCTTCCTTTAGTTTCTATTTCCCAGGAAAACTCCAGAGTTGGGGGTGGGCAGAGGAATGAAAGACAGGTGTTCCTTCCAACCACAATAAAGTATTAGGAAGTATTGGGAATCACTGAGAGGATGTTAGCTATTGCTTGCAATACCATTGAACTTTGAAATCCCAAACTCCAATTATCTTTGAAGACATTTTCATAGACGCAAAACCAAGAGCAAAGTTCACAACTTTTCTTCCTATGATCTTATAATCCTGCAAAATTCTAGAAAAGTGAGTTTTCGTGTACTTTGCCTCTATCAAATCCCTAAAACCAACATCCAAACCTCTAAATTCAAACAATTCAAAACTTTTTAAAAATCTTAACCAAAATCGTTGAAATTTGGACAGGCATTAGGGCACTAAGACAAAACAGAAAAACTGTGACATTTTGTTATCTTGATGATAATAGCTTGCATATATTTCAGGAACACTGTTTACCCGGCTTTGATTAACTCAGCTAAGCAAATTTGGGTGGGGGAGACAGAGGCAGAAGAGGGCCTTGCGATTTAGCAGTACAAAGTGGTGGTGGATAATGGAATATGTAGTTTCTATGAGGAAAAATGCAATAGAAATGTCTCATCTTGAGAAGACTGGAAAAGGGAGGTAAGTTAAAATAGTGTAACCGTGTAGTTTCCATTGGTGGATGGTTCTGCAGAGAGCCCTGAATAAGAGTCAGGAGTACCAGCACATGGGGAGGAAATAGGAAACTTACAGGTCCAGTGTAGCTGAATTGTGAAGATGTAGAGAGAATCATGATGGTTTTGCCTTTCACTGAACAGGATATTTATATCCCATCTTTATTTTTAATTGAAAATTCCATTCAAGTTGGCAAAAATACTCTCCTCTTTCTCCCCCTTTCCCCTTTTCAGCAACTCTGTGGGATAGTTGGGCTAAGAGAGTGACTGGGCCAAGGTCACCCAATTGGCTTTCATAGTTAAGGCGGGACCAGAACCCATAGTCTTCTGATGATTGGCCCAAAGTTACCCAGCTGGCTTTTATGTTTAAGGCAGGATTAGAACTCTCAGTCTCCTGGTTGCATTAATCACTAGCCAAACCTGGTTTCTTAGAGTTAGAAACTGACAATTTTGGTAGGAAGGAGATAAACTGAGAACAAGTTGATTGCAGGTTCCTATTTAACTTTTGCAGAGAGACAGTAAAACTTCTAACTTTACGGTGATCAGAGACCTAATAATTTATGACTTTTCTTTTAATTTTGTTTCCCTACAAAACCCACCCTGAGAGGAGATGTGCTTTACAAGAAATGTATAAAAGGAACTCACATTGAAGGGGAGGGGGGCGACATGCTTATTTTGGAGGCTTCCCAAGCATGCAGAACAACACTTTAAAATGATATCTACATCTGGTGTAACAAAACCCCAGTATTCCTGGAACAACAGTCTCATTCAGTAGCTCAGGTAAAGGCTGTGTTGCCTAGTGGATAATTTGGAAAAAAGAGCAGGGATATCAATGGCTTATCCCCTTCCCCCACCCTAAAGAATGAAGAAAATATTGGGGGGGGGGATCTGTTGGTATTCTATTCAAAGGAAACCTCAGAACCCAGATAAGTCTTTGTATAGGCAAGTGGGTAGGTATCTTCAGGCTTTGTTGGAAAGGAAGAAGAGAAAACATTGGGAAAAGCCAGAGGCAGATATGGGGAGCGGCTTAGATTATAAAAAGCACACAACAAATCTGTTTTAGGGACTCTTCTTGCTTCATTACTATATTTTACGTCATCCTTTTATATATAACTAGTTCGATTCCTGTGCTTCGCTATGAAACTATGTGGTTGGGCTTAGTTTTGGGGGAGGAAAATAAGGGGGGGATTTTGCTTCTGCCTACCAGCATCCATTGGTGTTCATCTGGCTAGTGTCCTGTCAGTGTGTGAGAGAGTTGAGGGCTGTTTGGAAACTGAAAGTATTTGCTGTGTGAACAAGGAAACAGCAAGGAACCTGGGTACGGCTTAACTCAACTGTTCTGTACTAAAGCTGGTTGCTGCTGTGAAACTAAAACTGAAACTCCTCTGCTTGTGTTTTGCATTTGGAACAGATTTCTTTTCAGGTGGGGAAGGGGAGTAAAACTCCTTAGCATCAGAGTGTGTTAATAATAATATAAGAAATACTAATGTTCTTGATGATCATTTGGAAAAATACTTTCTTAATGAGCACCTAGAAGCCAAGACAAACATACATGCCAAATTTCAAGTTTAGACTGATTGGTCCAAAATCATCCAGCTGGTTTTAAAAATACACTGCTCAAAAAAATAAAGGGGACACTTAAACAACACAATGTGACTCCAAGTCAATCACACTTCTGTGAAATCAAACTGTCCACTTGGGTAGCAACACTGATTGACAATCAATTTCACATGTTGTGCAAATGGAATAGACAACAGGTGGAAAGCATAGGCAGTTAGCAAGACATCCCCAATAAAGAAGTGGTTCTGCAGGTGGTGACCACAGACCACTTCTCAGTTCCTATGCTTTCTGGCTGATGATTTGGTCACTTTTGAATGCTGGTGGTGCTTTCACTCTAGTGGTAGCATGAGACAACCCACACAAGTGGCTCAGGTAGTACAGCTCATCCAGGATGGCACATCAATGTGAGCTGTGGCAAGAAGGTTTGCTGTGTCCGTCAGCCTAGTGTCCAGAGCATGGAGGCGCTACCAGGAGACAGGCCAGTACATCAGGAGAATGTGGAGGAGGCCGTAGGAGGGCAACAACCCCGCATCAGGACCGCTACCTCCGCCTTTGTGCAAGGAGGGACAGGAGGAGCACTGCTAGAGCCCTGCAAAATGACCTCCAGTGGGCCACAAATGTGCATCTGGCTGCTCAAACGGTCAGAAACAGACTCCATGAGGGTGGTATGAGGGCCCAACATCCACGGTCAACACCGTGCAGGACATTTGACATTTGCCAGAGAACACCAAGATTGGCAAATTTGTCACTGGTGCCCTGTGCTCTTCACAGATGAAAGCAGATTCACACTGAGCACATGTGACAGACATGACAGGGTCTGGAGACGCCGTGGAGAACGTTCTGCTGCCTGCAACATCCTCCAGCATGACTGGTTTGGCAGTGGATCAGTAATGATGTGGGGTGGCATTTCTTTAGGAGGCTGCACAGCCCTCCATGTGCTCACCAGAGGTAGCCTGACTACCATTAGGTACCAAGATGAGATCCTCAGACCCCTTGTGAGATTATATGCTGGTGCGGTTGGCCCTAGGTTCCTCCTAATGCACGACAATGCTAGACCTCATGTGGCTGGAGTGTGTCAGCAGTTCCTGCAAGAGGAAGGCATTGATGCTATGGACTGGCCCGCCTGTTCCCCAGACCTGAATCCAATTGAGCACATATGGGACACATGTCTCGCTCCATCCACCAAGGCCACCTTGCACCAAAGACTGTCCAGGAGTTGGGGGATGCTTTAGTCCAGGTGTGGGAGGAGATCCCTCAGGAGACCATCCGCTACCTCATCAGGAGCATGCCCAGGTGTTGTAGGGAGTTCATACAGGCACGTGGAGGCCACACACACTACTGAGCCTCATTTTGACTTGTTTTAAGGACATTACAACAAAGTTGGATCAGCCTGTAGTGTTTTTTTCCACTTTAATTTTGAGTGTAACTCCAAATCCAGATCTCCGTGGGTTGCTAAATTTGATTTCCATTGATAATTTTTGTGTGATTTTGTTGTCAGCACATTCAACTATGTAATGAACAAAGTAATAAGAATATTTCATTCATTCAGATCTAGGTTGTCTTATTTTTGTGTTCCCTTTATTTTTTTGAGCAGTGTATATATACTGATGTTGATCTTGGAGTGCTGGGTTTTGCTTTTGTTTTGTAATAGACTGTAAAGTTCAATAAAATTCTTTCAGTTTTTGTATAGAACCCAGCCCTGATCTGGGCATAAGGGCCACTAAAGTGGCATATAGAATTGGGTCAAAATCTCTGTGATTCATGGTTGCACTCATCACAGATGTAGAAAATATCCTCCTTAGTAGATCATCTTTGAAGCTTGCTTGTAAGAGGCGGGCTGGTCTCTGATTGTATGTTTTATTTCTTTTTCCTCCTCTGTCTGCTACAGAGAACGCTAGAAGCAAATGCATCCAACCTGACCTCCCAGGTGACTGAGCTAAATAATCGCTTGCGTCTGAAAGAATTAGAAAATAAAGTTCTAGAAGGTGAGAAGAGCTGGGGGGTGGGTTGTTTTCAAACTTCCCAACTCAATGCAATGGTGGAATGAAATTACAAATAGGGAGTCCTTGACTTAGGACTGTAACTGTGCCCTGAATTACAGTTGTAAGTTTTTCTTGTCATTAAGCAGGTCATCATTTGACCTACCTGATTTTACCACATTTTTTTCAGAGGTCATTAAAAGAATGCCACCAGCATTAATCAGATGCCACAGTCATGAAGCAAATCCTTTGTCCTCAATAGGTGGTTTTTTTTTTACTGAAAATTAGGAGTAAACCAGTTTCCAGCCAAAAAATAATAATAAATCTTAAATTATAGTCAGATAACTGCAGGGTGCTGCAAATGGCCATAAATGTGAGCTGGTTGCCAAGTATTCAAGTATGATCACCAGACAGCGGGGTGAAGATGGTGATGTCAGAACTATGAATCTGGGTCATAAGTTTCTTTTTTGAGGTCAGTCATAACTTCAAATGGTTGCTAAGAGACTGGTTGTACAGATGATCAAGATCATTGCCCATCAATATGATTGCTCTGCCAAACTGAGTAGAACTGAACCAAATTTGGAAACTAGGAAGTGGCAGTAGAAAGTTTGTGTTAGAAAATAGATCTGGATCCAGCCAGGGGCTTTTGAGGGGGTGGGATGCCCCAATACATCGCTATGAAAGTAGAAGGGAATGGTAGCTTAGGAGTCTCCAAACTTGTCAAGTTGACAAGCGTGGTTGACTGAGGAATTCTGGGAATTAAAGTCCACAAGTCTTAAGGTTGAGAAGTTGGAGATATCCTGTGTACTATTCCAGTCTTAAGTCTCTCTCTTCTGGTCACATGACCCAGAACAGAGCTATTGGAGAGAATTCCAAAAAGTTTCTGCAACTTCTTCTTTTTTATAAGAAGAAAAAACTCTCTGTTGATAAGAATGGAGGTTTTTAAGAAGAGATTGGGCAGCCATTTGTCTGGAATGATATAGGGCCGTGATGGCGAACCTATGACACGCGTGTTGGAAATGGCACACAGAGCTGTCGCCCAGAACAGATCCACTACATGTGTGTGCACACCTCCCAACAGCCAGCTGATTGTCGATATTATAGGCTCTCCTGCTTGAGTAGGCAGTTGGACTAGAACTGGGTATGTATAGTCTAATGAAAAGGACTAGAGAAGGCATGATAGCAGTGTTCCGATATCTCAGGGGTTGCCACAAAGAAGAGGGAGTCAAGTTATTCTCCAAAGCTCCTGAGGGCAGGACACGAAGCAATGGGTGGAAACTGATCGAGAGAAGCAACTTAGAACTAAGGAGAAATTTCCCAACGGTTAGAACAATTAATCAGTGGAACAACTTGCCTCCAGAAGTTGTGAATGCTCCAACCCTGGAAGTTTTTTAAAAGATGTTGTATAACTATTTGTCTGAAGTGGTATAGGGTTTCCTGCCTAATCGGGGTTGGACTAGAAGATCTCCAAGGTCCCTTCCAACTCTGGTATTCTATATTTTGTACTATGAGAAAAAAAATTGATTTCAGCTTCTGAATGCTGTCCTGTTCCTTAGGGTCCAGATGTTTGGACTGAAACATTGTGATTCCACTAGATTCCATTTTGTAAGACTGCAAATTTTAATTGGTCAATTGTTTCAGCATATGCTAACAAGATGCTCAAGATAATGGGGGAAATCTTTTTAATTGAAATATTGATATCACTTGCTCACTTAAAATGCAGGATAGTAGGTGTGCCGTGCAAACAGACATTTCCATTCTTCCCACAGAATGCCTCTTTTTCAGGATGATGCATGCAATTGCTAAAACAAGGATTAGAAGATGGAGAGGGACAGACAGATTTGATTGAATCTTTTCTGGGATGGTAGCGGGGAAAAAATTGATATGTGGTCAATTGATTTGGGGCTTCTTATCTAGCTTAGTTTCTGCCTGGAAACCACTTTTGGACTTTTTGCTTGAAACCTTAAGAAATGAAACTTTTATTTGTTTATTAAATTTATACGAGACAACTCAGGACTAGTCTGATTTGGAGACTTGGCGATTAGAACTATGTATGATTATAGAAATACTGTTTTATATTTGAATCTAATGCACTAATTAATAGTAGGAAATCAATAGAACTTCATAATAAAAATACTGTTTTATGTTTGAATCTGTCCTGAAAAAAGTTGCAAGTTATTTTTTTATTTCCTGTCCTTTTTTCCCTCTTCTCAACTCCTAATTTTGTTATTTTTCTGATATTTTCTTTCTTTAATTCCCTTTTTTGTTTCTTTATATTTTATCTTTTGAATTTTTTTTAAAATTGCTTAGTAAGTTATGGTAGCTCTTCTTTTTTTACAGTAGCTCTTATTACAGCAACTATAATAGTATATAGTAGCTCTTTATAGCAGCTTTTTTCTTCCTCTGTCTGGCAGATGAACTTGCACTCTTGAAAAGTTGGACTCAGAAGCTTCAGGATTTAATGTAAGTAAATTTTGCATCTACAGATAGTCCTCAACTTACAACCATTCACTTAGTGACTCTTTGGAGTTACAATGGCCCTGAACAAAGTGACCAGTTTTCATACTTACAACTCTTGCAGCATCCCCATAGTCACGTGATCAAAATTTGGACACTTGGCAATTGACTCATATTTATGGCTGTTTCAGTGTCCCATGATCTTAAGGTCATACGATCACCTTTTGTGAACTTCTGACAAGCAAAGTCAATGTGGGAAGTCGGATTAATTTAACAACTGTGTTACTAACTTCACAACTGCAGTGATTCACTTAACAACTGCAGCAAAATAGGTCACAAAATGGGGCAAAACTCACAGCCTCCTCGTTTCTCGACTGGTGCTTTTTAACCCGCTACACAAGGTGGCTCTCGGTCACCTTCAAGACATAATTACCACGCAACAGAGAGCTCATCCTGAGGGCGTTCACATTATTGCTGGGGATTTCAACAGAGCATGCTTAAAAACTCTGCTCCCCAAACTTTACCAACATGTTAAGTGTCCAACCAGGGGAAAAAACACACTTGATCATGTGTACTCAAATATTAAGCATGCTTATAGAGCAAAACCTCTTCCCCACTTAGGACAATCAGACCATTTCACCCTGCTTTTACTACCAGCCTACACTCCCCTTAGGAAGAGAACAAAACCTAGCAATCAAACTATTAAATGCTTGCCTGAAAACGCCCTCTGCCAGCTTCAGGATTGTTTTGCCCACACAGATTGGAGCATCTTCAAACAAAAGGACTTTGAGTTATACACAGAGACTGTGCTTTGCTACATGAAGACCTTTGTAGAAAATGTCACTGTGGATAAACCTATACGGACCTTCCCAAACAGGAAACCCTGGACGATCAGTGAAGTCCAGACTCTCATCAGGGCCCGTGACCTGGCTTTTAGAGCAGGTGGCACCTCACAGTACAGCACTGCCAGAGCTGAGCTGAGAAGGGGCATTGTTAAGCCTGTGTTCCCCAACCAGGGTTAAGGAGACAAGCTAAACAGAATGTGCAGCGTTAGTCAGATAGGCACACAGATAAATGAGTGAGATAAGCTTGTATGTTTGTTAACATGCAGTAAAAATAACAGATACGCTTGTGCTATCAAAATATAGTTTATTCCATTTAGAGTTTATAGCATAGTCAAAATAACAGTCCATTAGTCATGTATCGTTTAGTCAGTCCATTCAAGGATATTCAGTTAGCAAAGTCCATGTAGAATATCCAATGTCAGTTCACTTACAATAAATCAACAGTCCTTTCTTTCTCCCTTTCCAGTAGGAGAAAAACGCAGTCTTCAAACCATCCAGTAATTAGGGATCATCAAGCCAGAGAGAGCAAGCTGCCCTTGACTTGCTTCTTTTATGGTGCTTTTTACAACCACTCCCTTAATTACATTCCTACAGTTAAAGTTGCAGACTCTTTAACTTATAAACCATGATAACATATTTATTATTTTACCTAAACTAGTTAGGGTAAACAGTGTTATCCCTAACAGGCATCAAACATACTAAGGAGATGTATAGGAGGAAAGTCGAGGGCCACTTTACTGACAGCGACCCATGGCAAATGTGGAGGGGGATACAGTCCCTGACCAACTATAAAGGCCAGGGCCCAACAAACAGCGAGAGCAGTAGCGCTCTGGCAGAGGAGCTAAACAGCTTTTTCTCACGCTTTGAGACCACCAAGAACCTGGACATACTGCCTCACAAGGACCACGACGCTGCACCTCTCTCTTGAGGTGCATGAGGTGAGAAAAACACTGAGAGCAGTAAATCCCAGGAAAGCTGCAAGGCCTGATGGCATTCCTGGTGCAGTAGTTAAAGCATGTGCTGACCAGTTGTAGAAATGCTTAAAGCTGTTCAATCTATCTTTAACACATGCCATCATCCCACAATGCCTGAAGGCTGCAACCATCATCCCCATTCCCCAAAAAAACAAATATAAACACTCTCAATGACTTTAGGCCAAAAGCGTTAACAAGCTCCATTATGAAGGTTTTTGAGCGACTAGTTTCACAGCACATCAGAGACTGCCTCCCGCCCTCCTTTGATCAACATCAGTTTGCTTACAGAGCAAACTGATCTACCGAGGATGCTGTGGCCAACACACATCACACGCTGAGTCATCTGGAGAACAGAGCTATGTGAGGATGCTCTTTGTGGACCACAGCTCTGCGTTTAACACTATCATCCCAGATATACTAGTAACAAACTATAATCTGCAGGTCCCCACTCCCATGTGCTCCTGGATTAAGAACTTTTTAACAGACAGATCACAGTCTGTTAGACTTGGCCCCCACCTTTCTCCCACTATTACACCCAGTACTGGTTCCTCCCAGGGTTGTGTCTTGAGCCCCCTGCTATATGCCTTGTACACCTTTGACTGCTCACCAAGCCACGCAACAAACACCATCATAAAGTTTGTGGACGACATGACCGTGATTGGTCTCATCTCCAGAGAGGATGAGATGGCATATAGGGCAGAAGTAGAGAACCTGTCTATCTGCTGTTCACAGAACAATGTATCACTGAATGTCCATAAAACCAAAGAACTGATTATGGACTTCAGGAAACATGGACAGGACCACGCCCCACTCATCAATGGAGAATGAGTGGAAACTGTCCCTACGATCAGATTCCTTGGCATCCATATTTCAGCTGATATCTCCTGGTTCCCTAATACCAAGGCCATAGTGAAGAAGGCTCAGCAGCGGCTGCACTTCCTGCGGGTTCTCAGGAAAAACAATCTGGATAAGAAGCTGTTGCTGGCTTTCTATAAAGCCTCTGTGGAGAGCACTCTGACATACTGTCTGGGTGTGTGGTATGCAGGCTCCATACCTGAGGACAGGAAAACTGTACAGAGGGTGATAAACGCCGCTCAAAAGATCATTGGTTGCCCTCTGCCCTCCCTGGAAGACTTAGCCAGGTCCCGCTGCCAAAGCAGAATCAAGGCATCATAGAAGACCCCTCACACCTTGGCAATTATCTTTTTGACCTGCTGCCGTCTGGACGGCGCTTTAAGTCAATAAAATCCCACACCACTAGACTAACAAACAGTTTCTTTCCCTGAGCCATCTGAACCGCAAATAAACACAAAGTCACTATCTTATTAAGATGTGAAAAGATGTGAAAATCTTAATACTTCATTCAGATGTATAATAACATATTACAGTACAATCCATCTCTTGTGTATTATACTCGGCAAAGTGTCACAGTCAGTGTTGGATGTATATTTTGTGTATATTTGTAGATATTGGACTCTAATTGCAAATGGAGATGTGGGTACTCTATTTTTCTTATCTCCATTTTTAAGTGCTCTGGTTTTATTGTATTGCGAACAGTTGCTGGGGTGCATCTATAGTTTCGTTGTACTTGTACAATGACAATAAAGTTCTTCTCTTCTCTCAAATTGTCTGTTAACAACTGTCTTGGTTAGCAAGTAGAAATTTTAGGCTCCATTGTGGTCATAAGTCTACCTATAATTTATGGATAATATGACGATTGGAGTGTGATAGGACTATGTTTTGAATGTAAAGGTCCAACTTAAGATTTAATCAGCATTGTACTGTCTGAGTTATGTTCTGCAATTAAGGTGAGATGTGTGGCAAACAAATAAATTTATTAACTAATTCATTTAATTTAATGCATATACTGTAACTACTGAACTGAAAAATGGCCCTCACATATATTATTAAATTATTTATTTATTAAATTTATATACCACGCATTTCATTACTCAGAGCAGCTTTGGATACTTTACAGATATTTACCTAATCAATATCCGGATCAACAAAATAATAAAGGTGAGGAGGACTATTTTATAAATCAGGTTAGCTTTTCAGGAGCATCTGTGGGCGATGTCAAAGAAGTCCCTCTCCCCTTTTCCACACACTGTGGAGCTTCAATTGTATGGCTGCAATCTTAAACTTTTTTGACCCCTTTCCCCCCATACAAGGATGCCCTTTCATTTACCCAGCCCAAACTCTTCTCCATAGACTTGCTTGACTGACTTTCTGTTTTTGTCTTTCTTATAGTAATCGCCAAAAGGAAGTGATTGCCCATTTGCAGGAGCAGCAATTGTTGATACCCGACTCTGTTGATTCCCGACAACAAATCTATCTCCATATTAGCCTAGTCTCCATGTTGATCGCCACTATTGTCACCCTTCAGGTTTAAGAAGCGCAGGTGGACGTTACATGGCACAATGTGAAAACAATGTTTTGCTTTTTCATATCAGCGGCCTCCTTGGTGCAGTCTGATGCCATATCTATCACATCATCTGGGGGATAAGGGTGCTAACATTATTTAGAATAATGGTTCTCAACCTTGGCCACTTGAAGAGGTGTGGACTTCAACTCCCAGAATTCCCCAGCCAGCCATGTGATCATGCTGGCTGAGGAATTCTGGGAGTTGAAGTCCACACCTCTTCAAGTGGCCAAGATTGAGAAACACTGATCTAGAATACAGTGGTGTCTGCAGCATGCGGTTAAAAAAATAAGCATGGTGGCCACAGTCACAAATCCACTTCATGTATTTGCAATACCATCTGGCCACCATTTTGATTTTTTTTAACCACACCTTGCAGACATCCCTGCTATATAACCAAAATTTGGAGCAAGTCCTTCATAAGAATTTTTAAGGACTATCTGGAAATGTACCTTTCTTAACCCAACAATGTGATTCCTCCCCTATAACCCTCCCCAAATCTTCAGCCATGCTTAAAGTATTTGTTTTATTTCTCCTGAAATTAAGGAAAGGCAATAAGTATTTTCATAATACTTTATTCATGTTAAATTCTACCCAGAATTAGGAAAGAAAGGGATGAAACAGTTGTGATTTCTGTCAGCTTTGAGATTTGAATTCCACTATATTCACTTTCTGCCTTACTTTTGTTTTTGTTTTTAAATATTAAAGTTTGTATGCAGCTTTATGTGCATGTCATGTAACATGCATAATTTTGCCTGATCTGCAGAGCTTGCACCTTAATTGTAATTTTATGTTATTTTAACCCTCTTGTGCACTTTGACATTTACTTTGCCTTTTGGATTGTTTTATATCAAGCGGGTAAGAAATTTAAATAAAACAAACAAATGTGTTCAGTGCCTTCTTGGAGAGAAGTGTATTGCAAGTTTAAGGTTTGTGCAAAAATAAAAAGAGGATGGTGTTTTCAGGTAGCTAAAAGCTTTGGAAAATGCAAAACTAAGATGGTTCCCTGAAAGTTGCAAGTCAAATGTGTGCCTTAAATTGTGGGACAGGCATTCTTGAAAATGCAGCTTTTCCCAAAACCAGGTAGTCCAAAAGAAAGAGTGTTTCCATGGGTCTATGTCAATTTGCCCATGGTCAGCTCACTATAGCCAACTCACCACGGCCAACTTGCCACAGGACAATTCGCTGTGAGACAAGAGTTACACTAATGTCAAAGAAATGGTGGAATAGAATTGTTAAAGAATGCAAAAGGAGGGATTGAATTAAATGTGAATGACAAAAATTAAAATATTTTTTATTTATTTTGAATAATTAAATTTTATTGTTAAATTGTCCTGCGGCTAGTAAATTGGGTGAGGAATTCTGGGAGTTGAAGTCTACAAGTTTAACGTTGCCAAGATTGGAGGTACCCCTGTTCTAAATAATGATGCCCCAAACTGGTCCATCAGGTTTTCAGTGAGGTACATATCACTGCTATCATTGAGACCATCCATCTTGTTAGCCCTCCTCCACTTCTCTTTCCTTCCACTTTTCCTTTCACGGATGTCTCCAGAAAACACAGTCATACTTCAGTTACAGCTGTCTTCAAGTTACAATCATTAGTTTAGTGATCATTCAAAGTTACAACAGCATTAAAAAAAGTAACTTATGACTGGCTTTTACACTTACAACAGCATAGCCATTGTCATGTGTCTGCATAGTTCAATTAACAACTGCAGTGTTAATTGCAAATAAAAGGTTACCCAGAAGCAGATTCCAAAATGGGTACACTACTGCTTGGAGTACACACCCTGCCTTTTGATGCAATTTTGAAAAGCGTACATTGCCGTGAACCAATCATGGAAGCATATACATTGGTATAAGCTAATCGTAAGCAACATCATGCTTATATTTTCAGAATTTGACTTGCAACTGGCCACTTAACGAGTGTTGGATTACAACAGACCTGAAAAAAGGTACTAAAGACCCAGATCTGAAGTTACAAAGGCACTGAAAAAAGTTACTTATGACCGTTTTTCACATTCACGACCATCCCCATGGTCATTCAATCAAAATCCATATGCTTGGAAATTGGTTCACATTTATGACCATTGCAGTGTCTTGAGGTCATGTCATCACATGTTGTGACGACCTGACAAGCAAGGGACATTGCAAACGTCATAAACACATATGATCCAGTTGCCAAGACACTGCTTTCATGCCTAAGACGGTGCTAGAACTCACAGTCTCCTGGGAATTGGTCCAAAGTCACCCAGCCAGCTTTCATGCATAAGGTTAGACTAGAACTCTCAATCCAAGTATCCTGGTTTCTAAGCCAGTACTTTAACCACTGTACCAAACTGGCTGTCAAAAGGATGTTTACCATCACTTTTGCCAGTTAGGAAAGAGGTTGGCAACATTAGGGCTGGTACACAAGTTCAAAAGCATGACTCCTAGGTTTAGGGTCTAAAATTGGCCAAAACAAAACAATGAAATTGTACTCTACGCTTTGGATAAAAAAAGGCAGAAAAAATGTGGGTTATCAATTAAAAAAGAAGAGGTTCCATTTGAGTTTCTCTGGACTCTTAAGATGATCTTTCTGACAGACGCTAGTGTGCTCATAGCTGCACATATTGCAACAAACACTACTGTGATCTGTTTATTGTGGTTTGTGGTAAGCCACAAATGGCCGGTTTCTCTTACTTTGGGGAGGCCCACGCAGAGCAATTTTAGCAAATGAAAAGCAGGCAGAGCTCGTAGTGCATCAACAAGAGAGTGATTGTAAGAAACCTCTCCTGAGCGAGCCATGGAGCCCTCGGCCACGCGAGCCACACTGAAAGTGCTGGGTTTGTGTTCCCTGTTGCTGCTCCTGGTGGCTGCGGTGACCATCTCGGTGGCTGTGATGGTGAGGCAGTCTGAAGCGGCTCGCCAGCTGAGAGGATGCCAGGAGCAGGCATCGAACGAGACAGCAGCCCTGATGTTGCAGGTGGCTGAACTGGAGCAGGAAAGAACCAGGCGAGAGAAACAACTGGAGAAATTGGCACAGAGGGAGAAAGACCTACAGAAGCAACTGAACCAGGCCAAAGAGGGCAAGAAGAGACTTAACGCCACTTTGATGGGCTGCTTAGATAACATGGTATGTGTGGGGGCAATGGGGAATGAATGATCCTTGGGGGCAGGTGGTATGCTGGAATGCTGATTACTTTCATGGTAGCTAAAGCCCTAGGAATGTGGAGCCCTGGTGCATCAGTTTAAAGCAGTGTCTCTCCACCGTGACAATTGTAAGGTGTAGACTTCAGCTCCAAGAATTCCCTAGCCAGCAGGCTCCCAGAATTCCCCAGCCATCTGCTATGCTAGGAATTCTTAGAACTGTAATGCCAAAAGAAGGTATAGGGGACATCCCATTTGATCCAGCAACCTTCAAATCGGGCTGGGAATAGCAATTTAATAGTTGTATTGAGATGGGTGGCATATAACTTTAATAAATAAGTAAAAATAACATAAAATTTCTGCAAGATCCAATCTAACTTATCACTGGGACCAGAGGTTTATTCTTGCAAGCTTTCAGACTCATGTTGGAGCAATTTTTCCATGCCATCTGTAGCCATTGTGTTGGGACTTGCCAGTGTCTTAGAAAACTATGATAGACTGCCTCTGTAGGTTCTGTTTTAGCTGCCGTGGCTAATAGATGCTGACAAATCTCCAAAAATAAAAGTAGTTCATTTGGTTTATTGATCCTTACTATAACATACCAAGGGAAGGACTTTTAGTTTGTGCCTCTTGAATTTACTGCCTCCCCAGGTTCTGTGAGTTCCCATTGTGCCACCCATTGGGCATGGCTAGTCTAGTGAAGAGAAGGACCAGGGGAGACATGATAGCAGTGTTCCAATATTTGAGGGGCTGCCACAGAGAGGAAGGGGTCCAGCTATTTTCTAAAGCACCCGAGGGCCAGACAAGGAATAATGAATGGAAACTGAACAAGGAGAGATTCAACCTAGAAATAAGGAGAAACTTTCTGACAGTGAGAACAATCAACCAATGGAACAGCTTGCCCTCGGAAGTTGTGGGAGCGTCATCACTTCAGACCTTCAAGAAGAGATTGAACTGCCATTTGTCAGAAATGGTATAGGGTCTCCCACTTGGTCAGGGGTTGGACTAAATGACCTACAAGGTCACTTCCAACTCTGATTATCTGTTATCTGTCAAGCCAATTGGGGTGCTGGATGGGTGAATTAAAGAGCCAAGTACTTTGGATCCCAGACTCCAAAGTAGCCCTCTCTCAGTCCAACCAACCTGACAGGGTTGTTGTAGGGAACATATAATTAAATAATAGATACGTTCATCGCCTTGAGTTACTTATAAGGAAATAAGGGTGGGATAAAAATATATAATAAATAAATCTCAAAATGTAAGATTATTTCTTGAATTCAAAAACATAGATGTCATTCTTTTTGAGGCCTTATTTTGTTTTAATGTGTCAGCGTGTTAAGTCAAACGGCTTTAAAAGTTGAAAGTCGCCCAGGCCAGCCTGGCTCTGAAAGGTTCCTGATGCTGAGTGAAATGTTTCCCTTTTAACGGCCTGTAATTTGCTTTTCTGGTCCTTTAAAGTCAAGATAACGTCACAATGGTGCAACCAAAGTTATGCCATTTTTATATGCTTCTATTGTGCCACTGTAGCTGCCATCTTGATTATTTTGACACAGCCTTGATTTCTACTGCACAGGTCTCCCAACCTTGGTAATTTTAAGATAGGTGAACTTCAACTCCCAGAATTCCCCAGCCAACATGGAAGTTGAAGTCCACCTAACTTAAACTTGCTAAATTGGGACCTCTCTGCTACATTAAACTTTTCTCCTTAATTTTATGCTCTAATCCTTTGGATTATCCCCTTTTCCAGGGCTGTGATTCCCATTTTAAGAAGGTCTTGTTAATGTATAGAAAAACATTAACTGGTCCCCAAATGAAATAAGCTGGAGATTTTCCATCTGTTTTGGAACAGGGTCATACAAGCCTTAGGAAATTATAAGCCTATAAGGCTGAGAACTCCAGACACCCATGATGAGATTTTTCAATATCTTCTTGCCACCATGTACAGTAATTGGTACCACAAATATAGTATAAATAAGCCCTCTTTCCAGGATGTATCTCAATGGGGACTGGTTGGCCATCAATGAAGAATGCTTAAGATATCTCCTGCATTGCAGATCAGTTGGACTTGTTTGAAATTGTTTTTCAAACCTGGCAAATTTAAGATTCCATGTTGATTGGAGAATTCTGGAAGTTGAAGTCTACACATCTTTAAATTGCCAGGTGTGAAAAACACTGGACTAGATAATATTTATAATGTACTAGTTGCATTCTTTGAATTGTCCCAAAGAATCTTGCAAATAATCCTTTTTGCGAAGTTGCATATATCCTTTGTTTAGGAAACCTAGTTTTAAAACAGTACTGTAGGTGAGAGAGAGCGAAGCGGTCATAAAATGGAGGCCACAACTGCTTATTCCTAGCCTGGCACAGAAACCCTCTGGAGACTTTTTTAGCTAAACCTATAATTTAGCAACACCTCCAGGTGGATATTAAAAGGCCAGTCCCATTTTAAAAAGACTAAAAAAGAAAAACTCTGACCAGCCCTAGCTGGAAGAAAATGCAGTTGCCAGAAAGAGATTGTGGGCCTGCATCTGTTAAAAGAAGTATAAGCAGACACAATTATCAAGTTTGCTGAGAAAAACAAAGGACAAGCAAGACTGTAAAGATTGACCAGGAAAATCGATCTTCTCCCTTCATTGCTTTCCAAAGAGATAAAATAAAAAGAGGAAGGGACCTTCCAGATGTAAAAGGAGTTGATAGCAAATCTATGCAATCATCAAAAGGATCTTTTTCTGTTTGCATTGATTTTCATTTGGGGGCAGTTCCCTAGCCAATGGGTCACTTAACATTAAAAAAAGGAAGCTTACTCTGTGTGGAATTTCCATCAGTATTGTTGTTCTGCAGCTCAGAAATCATCCATCCCTCTTTTCTGCTTGAGGTTGTCTTCTTTTGCCCACAGATTAAGCTAAATGTCAATTTACCTTAGAATAGAATAGAATAGAATAGAATAGAATAGAATAGAATAGAATAGAATAGAATAGAATAGAATAGAATAGAATAGAATAGAATAGAATAGAATAGAATAGAATTCTTTATTGGCCAAGTGTGATTGGACACACAAGGAATTTGTCTTGGTGCAAATGCTCTCAGTATACATAAAAGAAAAGATACATTCGTCAAGAGTCAAGAATCATCAGGTACCACACTTAATGATAGTCATAGGGTACAATAAGCAATCAAATCATACTAGGAAACAGTCAATTTAAATTATAAGGCTACAAGTGACAAAGTTAGCTTCCTTTATTCCAAATAGTGGGCTGACTTGCAATATTTCTTAATCCTAGAGCAAACTTCTGGAGCATTACTGCACGCCTGTCATTCAGAGGCTGTTGCATAGCTGTTGCATTTATCCTTAAACCCTCCAGTTGCTAAATTTTGTTGTTTGAATGTACCTTGACTTCTGCCTGCCTCCCAAGAAGAAGTCAAAGAATCAATCTGCATTCAGGATGCACATCTCCATACAACATATAGTGATTTGGGAGGTGCATCGGTGGTGCTATTCAAATTTGTTTACTACCAGTTCTGTAGGTGTGGCTTGGTGGGTGTGGCAGGGGAAGGATACTGCAAAATCTTCATTCCCTCCCCACCCCACTAACCTGCTTTCCAGCTCTGTTCTCCTGTGCAGGGCAACAAAAGAAGACCCAGCCAATCAGCTGGGACTCGGAAGGCAGAGAATAGATATGGGCCAGTCAGAGGTGGTATTCTCTGAACTACTCAAACTTTCCGCTACCGGTTCTCCAGAACTGGTCAGAACTGGCTGAATACCACCTCTGGTGTGCATGTTGGCCTATCTGCAACCTACTCTTATCCATCAACCCCTCTGTAGCATAGATATGCATTAAAATGCCTATGTGCAG
This sequence comes from Emydocephalus ijimae, assembly GCA_004319985.1. Lineage (NCBI taxonomy): Eukaryota > Metazoa > Chordata > Lepidosauria > Squamata > Elapidae > Emydocephalus > Emydocephalus ijimae. The sequence goes on from BHEV01018590.1 coordinate 21,144, forward strand.
TAGCAAACAAGTCTAAATCAAGCTCTAAAAACATTCCCCAACCACTTCCCTTCATCAAACTAATAGCTAGTTAGCTAATAACTAACCCTATATTTATGGCCACAGCATTTTCTAGCAAGCATCTTTGCTAACTCTTATGTGTGGTTAACATTATTGGTTTCTGCTGGCAACCTGGTTGTTGGTTTATCTGATCCAGGTTGCTGAATCTTAGCACATGACAAGCTTCTGGGTATCTAGCACTAATTCACTATGCCATAATTTGTGGTGGTGAGTCTGCCTATTGAGATGAGGTGGACCGGTTGCTTTCGTGGTGTGGAGACAATAACTTGGTCCTCAACACCAATAAGACCAAGGAGCTTATAGTGGATTATAGAAGGAACAGATCAGACATCCAGTCCTTGCTTATCAATGGAGACCGAGTGGAGCCCCTTTCTGGGTGTTACCATAAAAGAGGACCTGACCTGGGGTGCCCACATTGCAGCCCTGGTCAAAAGGGCCCAGCAGAGATTATACTACCTGAGACTTCTGAGAAAACAACAACTGAATGAAAAACTGCTGGTGACCTTCTACCACTGCACCATAGAGAGCACCTTAACTTACTACACCTCTGTATGGTTTTCCAATTGCCAAGTGGCAGATAGAAAAGCCCTCTAGAGGGTTAACGTCATTGCCCAGAAGATCACTGGTTGCCCTCTCCCCTCTTTGGAAGAGCTTTATAGCTCCCGCTGCCTCAAGAAAATTCAAAACATTCTCAAAGATCCATCTTATCCTGGGCACCCTTTTTTGAACTATTACCCTCTGGCAGATAGTACAGAATAATAAAAACTTCAGTTTAAATTCTATGGATGTTTCTGGCAATAATATGGACTTGGATTTCCATCTTTTTCTGGGATATTTTTTCAGTTCCCAAATTTGCAGCCCAGGGATTCCCAGGAAATCCAAACACAACTCTGCTTAAGTTTGGGGAAATTTGCTAAGGTTTGATGCTTGTGCTATATTAAAAATAGTTCTCCTCCCCTCCCTCCCTCCCTCAGATTTTATACCACTAACTTCTGTCTGTCTTGAAGATCCACTTGAATGCTAACCTGTCAGCTCTTCACAATGAAATGTCCACCCTTCAGGCAGAAGGCATGAAGATGGACAGCCAGAACGGTGCCTTGCTAGGTAAAGTGTTAGATTATTATTATTATTATGGTTCACTTCAGAGTCAGTGACATGTTTAGACTAGATTTGGCATTTTTATCCACCTATTGAATCCTTCCCAGCACAGGCAAATGTTACTGTTTGATGATGTATTATTACTATTATTAAATTTTATTTGTTTACCCATCTTATTGCCAGGACTCTGGGCAGTGTACAAAGTTTTTAAAAAGTGACTAAAATATAACTACAGAAAGCCATTAAAGACATTAAAATGTCTTTTTGTATTTATGTTATGGATTTATGTTAAAAATCCTTTAAAAAAAACAATGTTGCAAAGTTCTTGGACAATGAAATACATGCAGAGAATAAGTGTGAACTGGTAAAAGATTCTATCCCTGAATATATTACTCTGATTTTGCAGGCTTTCTGCCTACCTGATTATAGTTCTTTTTTCTTTTTTTTTTTCATTTTAAAAGTAAAATGGGACTCTGACAAGATTTTGAAAAATAGAGATGACCTTCTGCCACATATCCACCAGCCTTTACAACTTTGGTGTGGCCAAGAGTGGGATACAGAACATCAACTAACATTCCAGTTACTTAATTCACTCATTTGTGGATTCACACAATACATGGAACTATGACTTGATTGCATGGCCTGGTTTCATAAAACATTCAAAGGCACAAAAAACTAAGGAATGTTAGAATCCTAGGCCTGAAGGGTGTGATATGGTCTACTCACTGTTCTGTGCAGAAAGCCAGATGAAAATAACCCTGGTCTATCTGTCTATCCCAATGCTTTTCAATCTTGGTAGCTTTCAGATGTATGGACTCCAACTCCCAGAATTCCCCAGGGAAAACCACTTTTTCAGAAGTGGTTTGCCATTGTTTCCTTTCTAGGGCTGAGAGAATGTGTCTGACTAAAAGTGACTCAGGTGTCTTATGCCTAAAAAGACTAGGAGAATTCACAGCCTCCTGGTTTCTTAACCACTAATCGCTTTAATCAATCTGAAACTAAGGAGTTAAGTTTCTCTTTCCTATCCCCTGAAGTGGAGATGACCAAACTTGAAGAGAAACTGGACGAAGCAATTGGAGCACGAGATGTTGTGGAGGCAGAGAAAGGACACTGTGAAGCACGGGAGAAGGCCCTCCATGAAAGCATGTGAGTAAAATGATTAGCTCTAAGTCAGGGTGTCCAACCTTGGCAACTTTAAGACGTAGACTTCAATTCCCAGAATTCCCCAGCTGACATGGCTGACTGGAGGATTCTGGGAATTGAAGTACACAAGTCTTAAAGTTGTCAAGGTTAGACATCCCTGCTCTAAGTGGACTCAAAAAAATCAAAATTTCTCCATGAAGAAGAGCCTTTCTTGTGTCATCACACTAAAAGGGTTTGTGAAAGAAAACCTGAAACAATTTTAGTTCTTCTTCATCTTTTGCCCCAAAAGATTCCATTGCAGAGCACTGGAGTAGGAAATGAAACACAACTCCAAATCAGTGGTGGGATTCAAAAACTTTTACTACCGGTTCTGTGGACGTGGCCATGTGACTGGGTGGGCGTGGCTTTTTTGCAGCCCCCACCCATTTTTAGGAGCATCTTAGCTACAGAGGAGCCTTTGGGGGGGCGTTTTTGCTCCCCTAAGGCTCCTCTGGGGCTCAGGAAGGAACACAGCATGGAAGGGGCACACAGCATCCCTCCAAGCTCCGTTTTGGGAGCTTCCAACCTCAGAAGAGCCTCTGGGGGGGATGTTTTTGCTCCCCTAAGGCGGCTCTGGAAGGCAAAAAATGGAGGGGGGGGCTGAGCTCCTCCCTCCATTTTTTGCCTTCCTGGGCCTCATTCAGCAAGGGAAATCCCAGCACAGCTGATCTTATCTACAGCTGATTATCGGGGAAGGGAAAAAATGAAAGAAATACCTTAGGCGAATGTCAGGCAGGCGGGTGGGGTGAGCGAGCATCGGGCGGGAGGGCAACCGGGTGGTGGGGGGTAGCCAGCCAGAACTTACTACCCGTTCGGTGACCCACACCAAATTCTTGCTACCGGTTCACTCAATCCGGTGCGAACCGGCAGAATACCACCACTGCTCCAAATATATTCCACTTTTTCAGATAGCAGGTGTTGTGCTGACAAGCATCATTCTTCCTCTTGCAACATGTAAAAACTGTCAAAATATCACAGGATTATTGACTCTCCTGAGAATACAGGAATCTCATCCTGCTTCCTTTGCCCAGGATTTGCTGGATACACTTAAAATCTTGCAAAATTTCAAGAGAGAACACAATCCCATCTTGTGAGATTTCAGCGAGCTTCTCTCTCTTATTATTTGGTTTTGCTTTGGAGAAAGAGTAGAAATCTGGTGGGGGGGGGTTAATGTCTGCCTCCTGAAAAGCCATTTAAAGGGCTTATTGTCAGCTGCTCCTTTCAGAAAGTGGGGCAAGGAGTGAAAGGGACAGGAAAGGCAATGGAAAGAAGGACATTGAACTGAGTTAACACTGTGTTTCCTTTCCAGGTTCCAAATTAGAATAAAGACAGACAGCCAGACATAGAATATCTGTTGTTCAGGATTGCAATGTGGGATCCCTGTTGCTCTCTGAGACTGATTATTTCCTTGCAGGTTTTTTCATTGCCCAAGTAGGTTACATCATCATTGTGAGGGAATGTGGGGTTTACCGCTTATTTATATATATTAGCTTGCCCTGCCACAATGGATGGATCGATGGATGTCCCAAAGGTGTTTTTTCAAGAGGCAACTGGACATTCTTTCTTTTTCCTTGAAGACATTGTCAAAACCTGAAGAAGCTTCTTGGGGGAGAAGCAAGGAAAAAGAAGGTCCAGTTGCCTTTTGAAAAAGCACCTTTCGGACAACCGTGACCTGGATGACTGAGAACCTCCATGGATGGATGGATGGATGGATGGATGAATAACAGGGTATTTATATATCAGCAATAGGGAACCTGAAGGCCTCAGGGGCTTTGCCAGTCCCATGCATCATGTGATAGGGAACTCCTTTCTTTGCCTAAGAGTTTGGAGGACTGTTGGCAACCTAAAAAAGGAATCACAGCTAAAGAGAGAAGTCGGGGGAACAATCTGGCTACTGGGGTACCTCCAACTCCTCAAGTGACCAGTTAGAAATCTGGTTGGGCCACTGACCCCCTTGCATAGTTCCAGGGGGAAGGTCCATTCATGGCCTTGTCTGAAGGACCTGCCTCTGGAGCTGCTGCAGCAGTCAAGAGCCAGTAGTGTTTCCCCTTTCACTGATACAGATTAACAGAGTTGGAAGGGACCTTGTAGGTCATCTAGTCCAATCCCTCCTACCCAAGCAGATCCATTTTTGACAGATGGCAGTCCAGACTCTTCTTAAAACCTTCCAATGATGAAGCTCCCACAACTTCTGAGGGCAAGCTGTTCCATTGGTTGATTGTTCTCACTATCAGAAAGTTTCTCCTTATTTCCAGGCTGAATCTCTCCTTGTTCAGTTTCCATCCATCATTCCTTGTCTGGCCTTCAGGTGCTTTAGAAAATAGCTTGACCCCTTCCTCTCTGTGGCAGCCCCTCAAATCTTGGAAGACTGCTATCGTGTCTCCCCTGGTCCTTCTCTTCACTAGACTAGCCAAGCCCAGTTCCTGCATCCGTTTTTCATATGTTTTAGTCTCCAGTCTGTTTGCTAATCATCCTGGTTGCTCTTCTCTGCACTCTTTCTAGAGTCTCAACATCTTTTTTATAGTGTGGTGACCAGGGATGGGATTCAAAAATCCCAGCAACCTGTTTGCTGCCAGGTTGCTGGGTAGGCATGGCCATAGTGGGCCGGGCCTACAGGAACTTCCTGTTTCCGGCTTCTGGTGGGCCTCCAGAGCCCGGGGGAGATCATTTTTGCCCTCCCAGGGATCCAGAGGCCTTGCCCGGGCCTCTGGGAGGGCAAAAACAGCCTCCCCCGGCCTCTGGAAACCGGAAACAGGCCCGTTTTGTGATTTCCAATTTTTCTAGGAAGGACGTTTTTTCTCGCTCCCAAGGGTCCAAAGGCCTGTCCCAGGGCTCTGGGAGGGAGAAAACAGCCTCCCCTGGGCTCTGGAAACCGGAAACAGGCCCGTTTTGTGATTTCCAATTTTTCTAGGAAGGACATTTTTTCTCGCTCCCAAGGGTCCAAAGGCCTGTCCCAGGGCTCTGGGAGGGAGAAAACAGCCTCCCCTGGGCTCTGGAGGCCCTCCGGAAGCCAGAAACAGGCCTGTTTCTGGACTTCCAGAAGGCCTGTTTTTTTCCCCTCCCAGAGCTTCCGTGAGGAACCTGCACTTACCTGCATTGAAAATGGGGTGTGTGGAGACTCCTGGGAAGGGAGGGGCGGGAAAGGGCGGTCGGTTGAAATACTGGTTCGCTGAACCAGTCCAAACCAGTAGAATCCCACCCTTGGTGGTGACCAAAACTGGATGCAGTACACTGATGTGTCTTCTTGCCGTTTCCTTCCAGGCACAGCTACCTGGCTGAGATCGCTTCCCTCCAGCAACGCCTGCAAGTCCGTTCCTCCTCTGCCCGCCGCAGGTGCCCCCCCTTCTGGTACTTATTGTGGGGACTGGCCAGTTTTTGCATTCTTTTCCGGCTCGTAAGTTTGGAAGCAGAAAGAAGGGGTCTCTGGGGCAACATTGCACAAGGGTGGTGAGAGTCCCCAGAAGGAGGGGGAAAAAGAAATCTAAGGAAGGGTAATTGGAAAGCAGAGGTTACCTCTGTGTTGTTGGGATGTCAATTAGTAGTGATGGATGGCCTTGAAGGGAACTAGAACCTGGAGTTCTCAGCTGAAACTTCAAAGCTCTTTGCAAAAGTTCGTTTTGCAAAGGAGTTGTTCATTTCTGTGAAATCTGCTGTTGTGGGAGGGAAAGAGACAGAAAACAACAAACAGAAAGTTAAAAAAGGAGAAAAAAAGGAAACACTAGAAAAAGAGAAGAAGGAATCAAAAAGAAAGGGATCTGCCACCCTTGCTTTGGCTCCACCCACCCCTTGCTTTGGCTCCACCCATCCTTGCTTCTGCCCCTCCCATCTTTGCTTTGGCTCTACCCACCCCTACTTTGACCCCACCCACCCCTGTCTTGACTCCACCCACCCCTCATCAACTGATCTAGCCCCACTCATCAAGACGGTGGTGTGCAATAATTCCAAAATATTTTGTTTGGCAGAAAACAATTTCCCCCCCTCCAGGCTGAATAGAATAAGTAATTCTGTATGTGATTGGATCAGAGTTGAAAGGGACCACTGAGAACATCAAGCCCTCCCTTCAGGAATCCAAGATCCTCTCCTTGCACTCTTCTTCCATTTTGGCTCTCCGTGTTTTCTTGCTTGCTTATTGGAATTTTGTCCTTTTTGTCAAAGAACTGACACATTTTTTTCTTCTGGTTTCTAATCCAAAGGCTACACCAAAATGTCTTTTTTTAGCCTCTTCTACTCTCATTTTATTTTCACCGCAATTGTGCTTTCAGAGTTTCCTCTTTTAGAAACGCTCTTATTCCAAGTGTTTTTTTTTTTCCTATTACCTTCTCCTGCCTTGGAACTCTCCTAATCCTTCCTGTTAGTATGAAAATCTGCTTTTTTGGGGTTCAACATTCACTGTTGACTGCTCAGTTTTTAATTGGCTTTAAAATCAAGAACTCCAATAGTCTGTGGCCTTTTCTCCCCTGTTCTCCTTCTTTTTCCATTTAATCAATTCAGTCCCCCTGTAGCTCAGGATCAATTCATATATTCAGATGTCTTATTCCACAATAAATCTTTACAATTAAAAGCCCCTTTTGAAATTAAACTAGGACCAGAAAAGGGGGCTTATATTGACCAAATCCCAAAATAAAGGTGGTGAGAGTGTGTAGGTAGGCTAAATTGAAATTAACTGAAATGTAGCTAAAATGAAACTAACCAAGAATAAAAGATCAGGTTTCTGGTTGCTTCATTATTATAATAACATAATACGCTGCATATGTTCAAAGAAAGTTTTAAAAATTCCAATTTCTAAGATCTCAGAAGTAATTTCTAATGCATGAGAATACACAGCCGTAGATTCTGTTTATAATAAAGAAACATATTTAATTATATAAGAAAATCAAACACTGAGAAGGTAGCCATATATATATTGAAAGGAAATCCCATTAAATGGCATTGACTTCTAAGTAGATAGCAGGTATAGGAATGAATAGGCTGCTTATTCTATTCTGATTTTAATACCAAAAATCAATAATCAAAGCTTTCTTTTGGAGTTATTGATTCTAAAAAGAGCAGGAAGTCAAATTAATTCAGGGAAAGGTTTTTAAACTCTTCATTTTTGCTAATATTTATTTTTATCTATATATATAAAAGCGAAATATCACTCATGCATCATCACAAAATTTCCAGAACCATAAAGCCTACAAACTTGAAATTTGGCACTTATGTTCCTCCTGGCTTCTAGGTGCTCAAGAAAGGATTTTTCAAAATGACCATCAGAGCATTAGCATTTCGTATATTGTTATTCACACACTCTGATGCTAAGGAGTTCTACTCCCCCTGAAAAGAAATCTGTTCCAAATGCAAAACACATTTTGAGAAAAGGAGTTTTAGTTTCAGTTTTACTTTCACAGCAGCAACCAGCTTTAGTACAGAACGATTGAGCTAAGCCACACCCAAGCTCTATGCTGTCTCCTTCTTGCTCACACAGCAAATACTCTTTCAGTTTCTAAACAGCCCTCAACTCTCACACACTGACAGGATAGATACAGAGGATACTGGTAAGCAGAAGCAGAACCCCCCCCCTCTTATTTTCTTCCCCCAAAACCAAGCCCAACCACATAGTTTTGTAGTGAAGCACGGATATAGAGCTACTAATTAATATATACAGTATAGTAATGATATTTTAGCTCCTAACCATCTAGTACCTTTGTCAGGCTTACTAAGGTGTGAATTCAAGAAAACTGATTTATGCCATCATAAATGTATGCAAATTACTAAGGTGCTGAGAGAACCTGCTTTTCTGTTATTAGCTCTTGTTATTTTACTTCTGTTTCTTTCTGATTAAACACATTTTTATTATGTTTCAGGAAGGGCTGATCTTTTTCTTCTAAAGCAACTAACCAGCACCTTGAAAAAGATGGGAACCAATGGAAGATTTTTTTTTCAACCCCTTTCCCCATACTTTAAAAGGAGAAAAGCAGAGAGACCCTCACAAGACTGAACTGCAATGCGGCTCTTACACATAGTCCTTGACTTAAAACAGTCCGTTTAGTGACCTGTTTGAAATTTACAACAGCATTGAAAAAAAGTGACTTACAACCATTTTTCACACTTACGATCTTTGCAGCATCCCCATGTTCATGTGATCAAAATTCTGATGCTTGGCAACTGACTCGTATTTATGACAGTTGCAGTGCCCACCCACCCCCCCAGGAGCCATGGGACCACCATTTGCGACCTTCTGACAAACAAAGTCAATGGGGAAGCCAGATTCAACCGTGTCACTAACTTAAGAACTACAATGATTCACTTAACAATTATGGCAAGAAAGGTGGTAAAATGGGGCAAAAATGCATTTAACATATGTCTCATTTAGCAATAAAAATGTTGGGCTCAATTCTGGTTGTAAGTCAAGGACTACCTGTAATCATGCTTTCAGGGAGATAGCAAACAGATACAAATGTTTATCTGTTTAAAATGTTTATCTAAAGATGTTTAAACTGGTGGATAAAAATATATAAGTCTGAAGTTTTACGCTGAATTAAAATCATTTTCTACTTCGCTGACTACTTTGTTATATAATTTAATTTCAGAATTTCAGGCCCACTGAGCTCTATGTGTCTATATTCTCAATCATCCAGGTAATGATTGTCCCAAATAATTCAAAAGGCAACTGAACTTTCTTGAAGACATTTTGCTTCTCATGCAAGAAGCTCCTTCAGTTCTTTTCCACCATTCTGCCAGAACTAAAGAAGCTTCTTGGATGAGAAGCAAAATGTCTTCAAGGAAAAACAAAGCAAGTCCAGCTGCCTTTTGAAAAAGCACTTTTGGGACTGGCTTCTAATTCCCTGCCCAGGGAATTCTGGGAGCTGAAGTCCTCACAACTTACAGTTGCCAAGCAACCTCTTCAACCAATGTTTTTCCAGATGTTTTGCATTCCGATACTCATAACCCTTAAAATTATGACCGGGGATTATGAACTTGAAACCTAAAATGTTTACAGGATAACAGGATGGGAATACTTGTCAAAACTTTGGAAAATTTTAATTGAGGAAAAAAACATAACAGGCCTAGACTAGAAACAGTAGAAACTCTAACTAGAAGTTTCTCTAAGTTGAAACTCATATTTGTGTAATGTTTTCCTTTTTTTATTAACGTAATAATAGAACCTGGAATTCAACTTTTGAAATTACTGGATGGAACATTCTGGACTAAGAGATTCAAAAAATAAAATAAAATCTGTCAAGTTCGCAAAAGAACGCTCAGAGTCGGTGACTTCATTCAAGCTCTTTATTAACTATTTTCTAACAAGCCTGCGAAA
>BHEV01018591.1:0-27613 GCA_004319985.1 Emydocephalus ijimae
CTTCTGCCAACCTAGCAATTCGAAAGCATGTAAAAATGCAAGTAGAAAAATAGGGACCACTTTGGTGGGAAGGTAACAGCACTCCATTCGCCTTTGGCACCAAGTCATGCTGGCCACATGACCACGGAGATGTCTTTGGACAGCGCTGGCTCTTTGGCTTAGAAACAGAGCTAAGCACCGCCCCTGGAGTTAGAAACGACTAGCATGCATGCGCGGGGGAACCTTTACCTTTACCTTTAACAAGTAGTAAGAATAGTACAGATGGATCCAAGGATGATTTAGTATAAGACACCTTTGCATATACATCTGGGTGGCTGTACAATCATATATTCTCATTAAATAACAGAGGGTGGCAGTGAAATATGGAAAATGGTATCTGTTTTCTTTTGATATTGGAATATGGTGAGTATCAGTTATTTTGGGAAGAAGCCTCAGGTACACTTGGGAGGGACGCAAAAGCTGCATATGAATCCATGGGTTTATTTTATAGGATGATTTGAGTTCTGCCAAATATTTGTAGTGCAAAGAAATCATAAAAATTGGCTGGTGGTCTTAGCTAGTGGGTGCTCCCTACACAGTTGAAAATGTTGAATGAACTGTGTGAAGAATGTTCAAGCTATTAGTTTAAAGGGAAAAAAATTACAGTTTTCAAGGAACCACTTGAAATATAGATGACAGAAATATATTTTCTCTTATCTAAAGTAGACAAGGAATTTTTGCTCTAGGCTTCACTTGCCTGTAACCATCATAACTTGAATTTCCTTGGTGAGACATATGAAGATTTTGTTTCTTTCCTTCTTTTTATGCTCTGTCTTGAGAAACCATTGCTACCTGTAATTTGATCATGATTTTACATATACTCTGGTCACCTCCATTTTATATACATAATCATAAATTTAATAATTCTCAAAGTGTAACTTGCATCTGTCCCTATCTTGATTTCATCTGAACTTTTAAAGGAAATAGTATGATTTACAAAAAAATTGTGTGCTGTTTTGACCAACAATTTATACAATTTGTGAAAGCATTTCTCTATGCATGCGATGACAACTATAAAAACTTCAGAAAAGCATGCAACATATGGTTAGTAAGTTATAATCAGATATTTCATATCCCACTCTAATATTGACTTCCAGTAGTTACAAGTGTCATATTTCTTGCTTAATATATTTCTTAGGAACAGCTGATTAAATGAAAACAACTGGTTTCAGTTGTTTAGAGATGGATTATTTTTGTTGATTTATTTTTAACAAACTAAAAAAAAATATTGTTTATGCTTTATAACAACTATAGTGACTCTTAGTAGTAATGTTTATAATAGGAATATGTGATTGGAAGGATTCCTGAATTTGAATATATTATAAAATATCTAACTTCTTATGTATAATGTAGTTTGGCTACCTTTACCTTTTTTATAAGGTTCTTCAAACCGTTGTAAGCACTCTATAAATATATAATATTTGCAATTCCAGATATGCAAGTTGATTAATCAGTGGGTCTTCAGCTTGGAATTCCTCGGATAAGGCAGAATTGTATCTTTCTAGTTATCTACAAAGGCGGGTATTGATAATTTTATAAGCAACTAAAAGCAGAAGATTAAGAGCAAGTTACCCAGAGTTAGTTTGGAATTTGACAGTGCCAAAATTAAATAAATAAAACAAGTTGCTGGATTCTTTTGTTTATGTACCTATAAAATTGGGGTTTGTGGGTATAATCAAGATTTTCAGAATATTTTTTTTTAAGAAGGACTCTGTAGGAGTCATTTGGAAAGGCTAATCCAGAGGTAACTGGAAATAAGTCTAAATTCCAAACTTATGAAAGAAACAGAAATCTGTAGTAATATGCTATTGTTTTTGGCTAATTATAATGATATGGATTGGTTTATTTTTCAGTTTCTGACTTCTGATGACTCCTCTTGCACTTTGCTTTCTGAAAAAAGAAACATATTATTTGGGAAAAAGTCTCTTAACTTTTTCCTACTAAGAGAGTTCCAGTGACAAATACAGTACAATTCTTTTAGAATGTAAAGGAATCTTTTACAAAACAGCTACCTGGTTTCGCCCTGTCTAGCTAAATGGTTTTAAGGGAACAGGAAAGATACTATACATATCCTAAAGCTGTGTAACCTTTAGTTTGGCCATATAAGAAATGAAGAGTGGGAAAATAACAAAAATACATTTTTTTTCATGGGGAACAGAAGTATGTTCAGAAAGGAACATTTTAACCATGAATTCTTTATGTGGTCTTCAATTAAAACAGGAATTCTCCTTTCTGAACCTGTGGGCAGTAGCCTTAATGAATGATGGCTTTTACATAAACTCTTTTCATCTTAGGATATAAAAGCACTTTACAAACATTGATCAGGCTGATTGATGTAAATCCACTGAACTTCAGCCATCACTAAGGCAGTGGTTCAACAACCCAGGAAAAATGTTTTTATCCATCTGGAAAAGACACAGAAATGCAAATAAGATATGTACAGTGCTGTGAAAATGACTTTGAAAACGATCAGATTTGATCTCTATCTGTATGGACATAGGTTGACCTAATAGAAAGACCATGGGTTGGTTCAAATTCCCCAGCAACAGTCTCTGATTTTTTCCCTTTTCTTTTGTTCAATTATGTCTGGAGTCATTGCAATTTTCTTGACAAGCTTTTTTGAGAAGTGGTTTGCTATTACCTCCTTCCTAGAGCTGACTGAGCCAGTAGGGAAATAGAAACATCCCACGTTCATTCAGGCTACATATCAGTGGTCTGCATTTACTGCAGGTCAATTTGGAAAAAATATTATTTTATATCAGCACTGAGAGCTCTGAAAGAAACATTTTGGAAATCACAGCGACAAGTACAGAGGGTTGTCCTTCAGAAGTCTCTTTTGCGTATTTGAATAATGGAAACCAAAAGAATCAAGGAGTAATTGCAATCTATTGGCTGTTATATGAGACTCAAGATAACATATAGATAACAGGTACTATAATATTTTTTTCAATGTGGCTCATCATCTTGCTATGGAAATGTGAATGTCCAGGAAGAGGGATCTGGAATATTGCCTGATTACGTCGATACTTTCTACAATGGCTACCTCTATGATGCTTGGTGTGCCATGGAGATTTTTTTGGTTTTTGTTTATTCAGTGCCCAAATAAAAGCAGTCAGAAAAAACATTGGTTTGAAAGAAAAATCAGAACCGGATTACTCATAGAGAAAGCCAAAACTATTTCCTGTGGTTAGGTCTCCAAATCATTCTAACAGCCTAATAAAATGCATGGAACTTATTTTCAGGCTATTTTGTTGACAGGCAAATCTAACTTAAGATATGACTTTGGGGAAGATCACAAGTTTGGGGAACAATACAGGTCATGATGACCAAGGTTAATTTCATTTTAGAAAACTCTGTTCCCTTATCTTTGAATTTTTACTTATTTATATGGCTCTTTTTGAGCCATTGCCATCAACAATAGTAATCGGGATATTTAAGGCAACATGTTTTTGAAACTTAGCCAATTCTATTTAAATCTAAAACTTTTTCTTTTAAACTATTGCTGAGCAATGCTGTCGACCCAAGCTATTTGGAGGGCAGGGGTGAGGGAAGGTGAGGTTATGTTTGATATAATAATTTTGTCAAGATTAATGACCAGGTCTTATAATTGATCACATTTTGAGCAAACCTATTTTATATATTTTTTAAAATGGGGATCTCCAGTCTTCAGTAATAATTAAATGCTAGTCTCACATTGCATAAGAAGTATTGGTTTGCAATTGGATTATGCTGCTATTTGTTAAATTATTCTAAAGGCAAAGCAAGAAATCTCATCAAAACAGGTTAATGGGAATATTCTTTGATCACTATGGCTCTTGAAGATGGAGGTTGAGAACTAATAGGAAGAAATCCTATGAATTTTGGGGAAAGTAGCAGCTTTTAAACAGATGGGTTCAATTATGGAAAAAGCAGGAAGATGTTTGTAAATCTGCTGATTTAGTTCAATTGTATTAGCATTTTCCTTTCTGGGTTCCTGAGATTGTCTCTTGGATTTTTTGTTATGTTTTTTGTTTTTTAATTATCAATGTCTGACAAAACTTTCTTCTTGTAATTCTCTTTGGCAAGTTGGTAATTTTGTCCAACAAATGTTTATAAGAACTTTGTTTGCCAAACTTGCAGAAGTAGAGATTGGAGCCTTCAGAATTAGATACATGTGTTGAATCTAAACTCAGCAGAGCTCTTTGGCTTTTTCCATATCAATGTGAAGAAGCTCACTAAGAATTTGACCATCCTCAGATCCCTGGTGGAGGATGGAGTACTTGTTTCCTAGTGCAGGTAATTGCTGGTTAGGATTGGAATCAGCAAACTGGCAAGTCGCAAACAAGGCAACAAGACCACTTTCTTAGTGAAGTGCAGGGGTGGGATTCTACCAGTTCGCACCTATTCGCTAAAACCGGTTGTTAACATTCTAAGCAGTTCGGAGAAACAGTTGTTAGAAGAAATTGCTGACCTAATCCTGTAAGGAAGGCAGGAAGGAAGCATTCTGGTGTTGCTTACAGAAACTGCCTCTCCATTAACCCTTATTACATTCTTGGCAGGACAAGACTTCCTGTCTCAGGAATTTCTCTGGAGTTTTGTTCTCCTCCTTTGCTGGTACTTTGCTTGTATGGAGTGACCATTCAAAGTTACAATGGCACTAAAAAAAGGTGACTTATGACCATTTTTCACACTTATGACTGTTGCAGCATCCCCACAGTCATGAGAAGCCAAGTGAGGAGATGTGTGCCTTGATGTGAGTGATATAGAGTTGGCTACGCCCAGCCAATAACATGACCACCTAGCCATGCCCACAAACTTAGCCATGCCCAGAAAACCGGTTGTTAAAAAATTTGAATCCCACCCCTGGTTAAGTGTGTGAATTTCCAGACAGCTTATTTTCTTTCTTCTGTGTCCCTGAATGGCATTCAGAGGAGCCTTATGCATTAGGTAATCTTCTTTGCCTTGTAGTCTGGTAATCAAGACTCTAGGCAGACTCATCTCTTGATCTGCCTTTGAAGATACTAACTTCATGAACTCCAATCACTTCCTGATCTCTCTCAGAAAAGCTCTAAGCTTTTCTGCCCTGTATTTGGCATTCATTGTGTCCAGTCACTGCCACAACCCATATAGAGTTCGGCTATTTGGTAGAAATGTAGAAATCCTGCAGACAGCAGGTACAAGTAGAGGAAGGAAGAGGAGGAGAAGAAAAATTCACTTGTAAATGAAAATAGTTCTTATTTGTATGGCCACATCTTGGTCTGTATTTGTTCTTCAGGAAACCTGTAAACATAATTGATAAATATACATTTTAAAAGGATGTTTTTACAGCACCATAACCTATTCAGTACAGGTAATCCTTAACTCACACAACCTTTGTTGTGGATTCCCTAAAGTCTGGGATATTGTTTCTGTAATATGCTATATACACTGCTCAAAAAAATAAAGGGAACACAAAAATAAGACATCCTTCAATGAATGAAATGTCAAGTTTGAAGCATGGGTGAGAAAGAATGGAGACGAGCCGGTGAAACGGTGAACTTCAACTCTTTATTTACATGGTGACAGCTCAACCAGGGCAGCTAAAGGCCCTCTTTATATAGGCAACCCAATAACTATTTAACCAATAATAACTCAGGAGCGCTAGCTCCATTTAACCAATACGAAGGCTCTGTTAATGGCCAATCAGATTCCCCTGAACGGGCCAATCCGATCCTGCCATTTAACAGCCAATCAAAAGTGCAGGGCCAGAACCCTGCACTTAACTCCAAGCTCAAGATAACTTTATTAAACCTTATGCATTCACAACACCCCTACCCCCTGGCTTCTTTTTACAGGGCGCAGTTACATAGTCCTTTAGGTAGGACGGTTGCTTTTTTAGTCTGTTTGATTTTCGCCGTGTGTCTTGCATTTGGCTGCAATCCTGCTGAGGTAGATCGTTGTTTAGTGAAGGGGTTTCTTCAGGTTCAGCATTCACGTTTTCGTCCTCTCCGATATTTTCGGTAACTCCCTGAGGTGGAACTACTCCTGTCTCTGGTTCCCGTTCCTGTGTCTCTATTCCGCTATCGTTCCCTTCGAACGGGTTTTCTTCTAATTGAATTCCGTCTTCTTCTGTATCTCCCTCCCCCCTCAGTTTGGTCATAAGGGAGTTCAGAAATGCCTGATCGGAGCCGTGATCGTAATTGATCGATATGGCGTTTCCAAATTCTATCGTCAAGGCATTTTACAACGTAGGATCTCGGGCCGGTTACATGTATTACTGTTGCTTCTACCCACAGCGGGCACCCGATAGGTTTTTAGCGTATACCCAATCACCTACCTGGAAGGTACGGCATCGGCCGCTGGATCCGAGTGGTTTTTCCGACTCATAAGCTGGGTGTAACCGGTCGAGGTGGGAGCGGAGCCTGCATCCCATTAGCAATTCGGCGGGAGTTTTGTTGGTGACGCTGTGAGGTGTGATGTGTTGTAGAAAGAGGATTTGGTTGATTTTGTCATCGATGTTATCGTTGTATAATTTCTGCAAAGTCTTTTTGACGAATTGAACCATGCGCTCAGCCCTTCCATTGGTGGCAGGATGCACAGGCGAGGTGAGCGCATGTTGGATGCTGCGGTCAGCCAGATACTGCTCGAAGGACAGCACGGTAAATTGGGGCCCGTTGTTGGATACCAGAACGTCTGGTAGTCCGTGAGTTGTAAACAGTATTTCCAATATTTTGATACTGTGGTGATCGTGTTCGTCATGCGGTAAATCTCAAGCCAATTCGAGCAGGCATCGACGGTTAGAAGAAAGGTGTGGCCTTTGGTCGGCCCAGCAAAGTCCAGGTGAATACGGGACCAGGGTCTCCGTGGCGTTTCCCACTCGGTCGGAATGGCTTTTGGTAGAGCGTTGCTCACTTCCTGGCATCTGTGACAAGTTTTAACCCAATTCTCGATTTGCTTGTCGATGCCAGGCCACCAAGTGTAGCTTCGCGTGAGGGCTTTCATTCGCACGATACCGAGATGGCCATCGTGCAAGGTTCTGAGTACTGCTTTTTGGAGTCGTTCTGGGACAATGACTCAATTGCCCCAGATGACACAGCCCTTTTGCAAAAACAACTCTGTTTGCCGCGTCTTGAAAGGTGTGAAGTCATCTGATAGCTGGTCCAATGGCCATCCGCGTTCTACCCAGCTCAGGACCCGCGCTAAGGTGGGGTCATGTTTGGTTTCTCTCGCGATATCTTGGGCAGTTAATGGTGGCGCGTGGAATGTTTCAATCTGTAACGTGGTTACCATTGGAGCAGGATCATCGAGAGTCTCTGGAAGCGGTGCTCGGCTCAATGCATCGGCGTGGGGAATGGATTTCCCCGGGCGGTATTGCAGCCGATAATTATAAGCAGCCAAGAATTCTGACCAGCGAGTCATCCTGGGGGATAATATGTAAGGAGTCGGCTTATCTCCAGCTATTATCCCCAATAACGGTTTGTGGTCAGTCACAATAGTAAACCCCCGGCCATACACATACTCATACACATACTCGTGAAATCTTTTAATGGCAGATACAATTGCGAGGGCTTCTTTATCGATCTGGCTATAATTACGCTCAGTTTTTGAAAGTGTCTTGGAAAAATATGCAACAGGGGCCTCATTACCATTTGGCAGTACATGGCTCAAAATGGCGCCCACTCCAAAAGGTCAAGCATCACATGTGATATTTAATGGCAAAGTCTCATTGTACTGCATGAGTACAGCGTCAGAAGTCAGTAGTTTGTTTACATTATGAAATGCCTGTTCTTCTTTATGACCCCATAACCAAATCGCTTTTTTGTCTGGCAAACGATGTAATGGCTCAGCGACAGTTGCTTTATGCGGTAGAAATACATTATAAAAGTTGATAAGGCGTAGGAACGCCTGGAGATCGGCCTTGTTCCGAGGCCTGGGAGCGTTTTTTATTGCTCTCAATTTACTGTCGGTAGGGTGAATACCCTGACTGTCAATTAGGTACCCTAAAAACTCGACGCGATCTGTACACAATTTGCACTTGTTCTTTTTCACTTTAAGGCCGGCGTTTTGAAATTTTAGTAGGACTAATTTTGAACTATCTAGTAATATTTTCTTTGTTGGTGCAGCAATCAATACATCGTCAAAGTATGGGACCACGCATTTAATCCC
This sequence comes from Emydocephalus ijimae, assembly GCA_004319985.1. Lineage (NCBI taxonomy): Eukaryota > Metazoa > Chordata > Lepidosauria > Squamata > Elapidae > Emydocephalus > Emydocephalus ijimae. The sequence goes on from BHEV01018591.1 coordinate 8,164, forward strand.
TTGTAGTAACCTCTCCATAAGGCTTTGAAAAATTCCCGGGGCTACACTGACTCCGAATTGGAGCTGTGTACATTTAAAGGCACCTCGGTGGGTCACTATCGTTTGTGCCTGTGCCGTCTTCTCATCAACAGGTAGTTGCTGATATGCCTGAGCTAAGTCTAATTTAGCGAAGACTTTTCCGCCCCCAAGGGAATGCAGGAGGTGCTGCACCACCGGCACCGGATAAGCATTTTGCTGTAGGGCGTGGTTCAGGGTGGCCCGGTAGTCCCCACAAATTCGAATGGACCCATCCGGCTTAATTGGCGTTACGATTGGGGTCTCCCAAGGAGAGTGATCGGTAGGTTCTAGCACCCCCTGAGCTATTAATTTATCGAGCTGTTCATCGATTTTCGGCTTTAAGGCAAACGGAACTCGACGGGGCTTTAGGCGGATGGGAGCTATCTTTGGGTTAAGGCTGAACGATATTGCGGTCCCCATGTACTCGCCTAATTTTTCCACGAAGACGTCCCTGAATTCATGGACGAGGTCCTCCTCCCAGTCGCTTCCGCTGATCCGGTTTATGCCTGCCACTTCAATGCCAAGTGACGCAAACCATTGGAGGCCTAGCAGGCTAGGCCGATCTTTGTCAATCACAGTTAGNTGCTGGATAGTGGGAATGAATTGCTTGAGGGTCTTCCAGGACATCATCGAGAGGGATGATCGCGAGTCGACTTCCATTTGGCAGGGCCGGTTCTCGATGACCACAGTAATTCGGATTTTCTTGGCGTCTAAGGCAGAGGCGTGACCGATAGTGATAGTATGGTGAGCCTCTTCTCGCTTCGTGGTGCGATTTAAAACTCGGTTTCTGTAGGAGTGGTTTACTGGTTCTCGCCTTACAGGACAGTTTCCTGTCGATTGGCGGTAGTTAGCCCCCTTCGAGGCCAGGCCGGTTCCCTGTGAGCTTCGGCAGACCCGTCCGATGTGGCCTTTCTTTCCACACTCATGGCAGAGTGCGTCACGGAATTTGCATTCGGACCTGGAATGGTTGGCCCTGCAGCCGGCGCAGGGGTATAGGGACTGCGGGTAGTGGTCCGATCGGACCGTAGTCTATGGACCTCTTCTTCGTCACTGTCTGACGACAAAGAGAGGTCCTCGTGGTCGGTCGTCGAAAGCTGTCCTTCTGACTTGGATAAAATGTCGCCTGTCGGTTGGTGTGCCGGAGCGCGGTTTCGGCGCAGTTGGGCAGCCGACTTCCTGGTTGCTTCTGCTCCAGTAGCATCAGCGATGGCATCAGCAAGGCTGATGTCGCCTTTCTCCATCAGCTTGCTTTGCACACCTAGTGCAGCTAAACCCAGGACTATTCTATCTCTCAACGCCTCTTCCAGGTCGGCGAACCCGCAGAGGCCTCCCAGGTTGCGGAGGTCTGCGATGAAATCGGCGATGCTTTCTCCTTTTCGCTGGTTTCTTTGGTAGAACTCGTGCCGTCTTACAAGCATGGGCACGGTCGGTGCGTAATAAGCTCTTAGTAGGGGTTCGAGGACGTCCCAGTCCATAGCCTTCACTTCAGCTGGTTTGGCTAGTGCCTTAGCCATCTTAAACACGGTTGGTCCACAATGCGTTAGGAATACCGCCCGTTTCTTCCCAGTTGAGGCATCCTTCAAATTGTTAGTTTCCAAAAACATTTGAAAACGATCCATGTAGGACTCCCAGTCCTCTTGCGCCGGGTCGAACGGAGCGGGTGGTATGACGCCGCTGGACATGGTTCTGGCATTGTGCGTCATCAGTCACATGCTCGGCTTCTTCTTCTTTGTTCAGTCAGTTCTGCCATCTCCTAATCCCATCCTCGTCGCCAGTGTCAAGTTTGAAGCATAGGCAAGAAAGAATGGAGATGAGCCGGTGAAATGGTGAACTTCAACTCTTTATTTACATGGTGACAGCTCAACCAGGGCAGCTAAAGGCCCTCTTTATACAGGCAACCCAATAACTATTTAACCAATCATAACTCAGGAGCGCTAGCTCCATTTAACCAATACGAAGGCTCTGTTGATGGCCAATCAGATTCCCCTGAACGGGCCAATCCGATCCTGCCATTTAACAGTCAATCAGAAGTGCAGGGCCAGAACCCTGCACTTAACTCCAAGCTCAAGATAACTTTATTAAACCTTATGCATTCACAACATGAAATATTCTTATTAAATACTTTGTTCATTACATAGTTGAATGTGCTGACAACAAAATCACACAAAAATTATCAATGGAAATCAAATTTAGCAACCCATGGAGGTCTGGATTTGGAGTTACACTCAAAATGGGCAGGCCAGTCCATAGCATCAATGCCTTCGTCTTGCCAGAAATACTGACAAACTCCAGCCACATGAGGTGTGGCATTGTCGTGCATTAGGAGGAACCCAGGGCCAACCGCACCAGCATATGGTCTCACAAGGGGTCTGAGGATCTCATCTCGGTACCTAATGGCAGTCAGGCTGCCTCTGGTGAGCACATGGAGGGCTGTGCGGCCCCCTAAAGAAATGCCACCCCACACCCTTACTGACCCACTGCCAAACTGGTCATGCTGGAGGATGTTGCAGGTAGCAGAACATTCTCCATGGCGTCTCCAGACCCTGTCACGTCTGTCACATGTGCTCAGTGTGAACCTGCTTTCATTTGTGAAGAGCACAGGGCGCCAGTGGCAAATTTGCCAATCTTGGTGTTCTCTGGCAAATGCCAAACGTGCTGCACAGTGTTAGGCTGCAAGCACAACCCCCACCTGTGGATATCAGGCCCTCATACCACCCTCACAGAGTCTGTTTCTGATTGTTTGAGCAGCCACATGCACATTTGTGGCCTGCTGGTGTTCATTTTGCAGGGCTCTGGCAGTGCTCCTCCTGTCCCTCCTTGCACAAAGGCGGAGGTAGCAGTCCTGATGCTGGGTTGTTGCCCTCCTACAGCCTCCTCTACATCTCCTGATGTACTGGCCTGTCTCCTGGTAGTGCCTCCATGCTCTGGACACTACGCTGACAGACACAGCAAACCTTCTTGCCACAGCTCACATTGATGTGCCATCCTGGATGAGCTGCACTACCTGAACCATTTGTGTGGGTTGTAGACTCCGTCTCATGCTACCACTAGAGTGAAAGCACTGCCAGTATTCAAAAGTGACCAAACCATCAGCCCGAAAGCATAGGAACTGAGAAGTGGTTTGTGGTCACCACCTGCAGAACCACTCCTTTATTGGGGATGTCTTGAAAACAATTTTATTGGTTTTTAAAGACAAACAAAAACAAACAAAACATAAAAACATCCAGCCTTCTTTCATAAATATACAAACAGTGTGTTGGTTGGTTTACCAGTCTTTTGTGCATCCATTTCGTAGTCTCAATTACAATTACATTACATAATAACTCATATTATCAATCAAAGATTAAATATCCTAGTATCACTATTAAACAATCATTTGACTTTAATTTTATTCATTCATATTTTGCGAGATAACTATAATTTACTTAATTTATTTTATAACAATTCATATAATCTACCAAATCTATCCTAAAAACATTTTATAAGTATGATTTCAAAAAAAGAAATATATCTTGATATATTCATTATTTTCTGAAATTCTAGATATTCTATTATTGTATTTTATTATCTAACCATTGATAGAAAGGGTCCCAAATTTTATAAAATTGTTTATCTTCTTGTTCTCTAATTTCAAATGTCAATCTACTCATTTCAGCACATTCCAATATTTTCTTAATGATTTCTTCCTGCAATGGTATTTTCTCATTTTTCCAATTTTTAGCAAATACAATCCTTGCCGCTGTTAATACATTTACAATCAGGTATTTCAAATCTTTACTATATGTATCAGGTAAAATTCCCAATAAAAAAAATCTCTGGTTTCAAGTCTATATGTTTCTTTGCCATTTTTTCCAACCACATGCAAATTTTAGTCCAATATTTTCTTGTGTCCTCACAAGTCCACCACATATGGTAATATGAGCCAGGTGTCTGATGACATTTCCAACATTTTTCAGATTTATTCTTGAACATTCTTGCTATTCTTGTTGGGGGAAAATGCCACCTGTAAAACATCTTATACAAATTTTCTTTATATGCTGTTGACATTGTCATTTTATAATTTTGAGACCACAATTTTTTGCCATTTCTCTAAATCAATCCCATATCCAAAATTCTTCCCCCGAGCAATCATAGTTTCTTTAACTTGTTCTTCCTCTAGTTTAATTTCCAGTAAATAACCATATAATTTTTTATCAGTACCTGTCAGAACCTTTTCATCAGTACCTGTCAAAATCTTATCTAAATCAGTCAATTTATCATAAAATCCCTCTGTTTTAGAAGAGTGAGAGAGATGAGAATATCGATTCCTGACTAAAATGTTATTGAAAAAGGAAGTGAATTATAGATGGCTGATTCCAGAAGGACTAATGTTTACATGGCAAGAACAGAGACATAGAATTGATTCAATTGGGAGAGGCAGAAAAAGAGATCTCACTAATTGAATTCCAAGCATTTCAATTTTGATCATGTGACCATGGGAACGCTGCAATGGTCCATAATGTGAGAAATGGTCATAAGTCACTTTTTTCAATGCTCTTGTAATTTAGAATGGTCACTAAATGAACTCTTATAAATTGAGGACTATCTGTGTAAGGGGGTTATTTTCTTGCAAAAAAACCCTTATTTATTACTGCTTTCTTCCAGGAAGTTTTTTTTAACTTCTCTATCTAAACTATGATCTTGGGTTATTCTGGAAGTGTCCCATCATAAATTTTTACATTTACAACGTTCCATATATTGTATTTCAAATTACCGGTTCTTTATATATGTCATAAACTTCATTCTGGAAGAGGGGTTATTAATCCACAGCTAGAGAATTAAGGTTTTGTTATGTGATATTGCTACAACCCAGGACTACCAGATCTGCTGTTATCTAATGGTCATCCAGAGTTTTAAAGCCCAAATCTTACTCCAGTCCATAAACTTCAAACTGTTTTCATAGCAAATTGAAATTTCTCTCTTACTTTACCATTTAAGTACCTTTTTCTTCCAGTGGTTCTTTCTCCCTCCCTGCCCCAAAACTAGCTTTTGCCAATTCTCTAATCCATTCCATTTGCCCCAACAGCATTTCTTTCTTTCTTTCTTTCTTTCTTTCTTTCTTTCTTTCTTTCTTTCTTTCTTTCTTTCTTTCTTTCTTTCTTTCTTTCTTTCTTTCTTTCTTTCTTTCTTTCTTCTTTCTTTCTTTTTTTCTTATGACAGATTTACTTGCCATTTGGAGGTAGGACATATTTTACAACTGTAGTACAGGACTTAAAATAGGCTTAATCAGTTTTTAGATCAAATCTATCCCCACCCATGCAAGTCCAAGGGAATCATAATATAGATTCACTATGAACAGGAATTAAGCTTCCCACACAGCATCCTTACCCCAGCTATCTATTAACCATCCAATCTTGCCTTTGGTAATGAGGCCTAGCATGTGTCATGCCCTTGTTGGAGTCGGACTCTGAGGGAAAGGAGGAACAACTGACAGAGAGTGGAGGTGTGGCTCTGGAGGTTGTGGATGAGGGTGGGGAAGGGCAGAGGCTGGCTGGGCGGTCAGAGGAAGAACCAGGCCCATCCCCTCTTCATCCTAGGATACACAGGGAGGAAAGGAGAAGGAAACAACTTGGCTTATGAGAGAGGAAGTGGTCATGATCCACCTCATTGGTTGCAGCTGGGGAGAATAGTATATAAGAGAGACGGTTAAAACACAGCGTTGCCAGAAGCAAAGCGTGTTTTATTTTGGGCTGAAGTTATCTTGGTTGGCATCCTTCCAACAGATTGTGCCTTGTTATCTCCTTGCAGTGGTAATTACTTATCCTGGTCCATTGTGGAATTTCCTTCATTGTAGTTTGTTTTGGTTTTTTATTTCACCTCTATCTGCTCATTAAGTTCAGACTGTATTGCTTTCTTTTGAAGACTATTTTTGAATAAGTTTGATCTCTAACTGAGAATTATTGAACAGTGGGGCCAAGATGGAGGCATTAAAGGACATTTATTTACGTTTTGGATTTTGTTATGTTTGTATTATACTCCAGGTCATCACAGCATGTGTTGGCTCATCTCATCACACCTGAGGAAATGTATTCCCTTGGCTAGAAATAGGGATACATGGCAAAAGTTGTCTCACTGTGACAAGTGATCAAATATTGATCAAGGAGAAGTTGCCTTTTTTTAAAAAGGCATCATGATTGGAGGAAGGAACATGAAGCATTCTTTCCCAGATATATATCTAGGAACTGCGCTTAGAAAAAACAAAGGTCTCATCAACACTAATTTGTTTCTCAAGTTGTGGCTGTCTGGGACCCCTTTATTCTCCAGGATCTCCAACCCCAACTTGGTTTTGTGTCTCTCCCTACCCCCTACTTGGGTTATTAGGTACTGATATCAACAGCATCATCTTTATTTTCTATTTTTAAATTCAGATAACTTTTTGGACAATAGCATCTTGATTTCTCCCAATGTTTGTGCAATCAAATCCAGGTTGTAAAACTCTGGATAACCATTATATGGCAGTAAAAACAGAAAATTCTAGTTCTTTATTGCCATCTAGTTGTCACCTCGATATTTGCAGTATAGATCTGCAGTATAGATCTTCCGATGCTTTTTAACATTCTGGGAAATCAAGATGGTGGATTTAACAAAGTTTTGCCTTTTATTCTATTTTTGGCAGTAAGTAATGTAGTTACTGAGAGTTTCAGACCCATGTGAGGTTTTAGAATTGTAAGTTCTTCATCCTGTTTGTAGGCTAATCCAATTCCAATAAGAAGAGCAAAGTGACTCTTATGACAAAAAAATATATTCTAGTGATGAACCTATTTTCCATCTTGCAAAATTTAGCAGATGTTGGACATTGAAATAAACTCACAGAACAAGGCTAAACCTGCATTCCGTATTCAGCAAAGATACCTACATTCAATGTAATGCTATCACACAATCAGAAACCTTCCAGAATTCAATAGATGTTGTTTTAGTAGATCTTTGGGGCACTTCCTGTCTCAGATTACAGTATTGTTAGTGAAAATATATATCTTTGAAAACTCTGTGCTGTACTGCAGTGGTTCAGATCAGCATATGTAAAGGTAAAATGCTTTATTTGGAAAGAAGATAAAGTATTTTAAGGTATGTCTGCTGAGAGAATTGCAGCTAATTGTGAAAGAAATGAGATTGTTTCAACATGACTCGTGCCAACCATTATTTTTATTACTGAGGTGATTTATGGATTGGCTTCTTATCACTGTAAATTTATAGAAAGTTATGTTGTCATTTTTCTCAAGATTTCCAACTAATACAAAAAGGGATCAAATTCATTTGCTGGACACCAGTTCCCACTATTGGAATTGTTTAGGCAATGATTTAAAATGCTCAATTTCCTTGTTGGGCCAAAAAATTAAGCAACAAAATCCCAGCAATAATGTGATATATACAACAGTGTGAAATCATAGCTGCCAGTTCTTTAACTGATGTTGACCTTCCTTTGTGCTGAGTCCTTTTCAAGAACCTAGGATGTTGTAATGTATCCGCACAGTATCTGTGCAAATTCAAGAAGTGTGGCCTTTTGTAATTGAAAGCTGGAAATTTTGTCAATTCCCAGAATTTTCTATTACTTTGTCTATTTTGGGGTGCTACCAGTTGTTGCTTGCAGGCAAGTGGTATTTCTTGCAGATATCTTCCAATGAATCATTGTTGCTACTTTGTCATGCTGTTACTTGTAGTCAGTCTGTGCAATTTTCTTACTGCAGATAACTAAGGTCCACTGTTTGCATTTGTTTGCATCTGTTGCTGTTTTTGCAATTCTGGCCTTGTATTCATTTATCCTTAAGGCTTGGTCTTGTGCAGCCAGAGTGAGCCTCTCTGTCTCTTTCTTCAATTGTTCTCTTAAGCATTGCCAGGTTGTTATCTGCCTTACCTGCTAATTTTTTTTATGTACTGGCCATATAATACATTGCTTTCCCTTGCCATGTCTTTTTCCCAGTCTTGATCTGGTCTTTTTTAAAGCTAGTTTGGTCTCTCCAGTGCTCAGTAAGCCTTCCTGGTATATTAGCTTCGGTGCATCTCTTCAGTGTCCTTCAGAAATTTTTCCAATGCTCCTTTTTCTTCTATAACTGTCTGCTATACTTGCAATATTCCACACCCATCTATTTTCCTTGGTAAATACACTCAAGGTTATCAAATGGATGAAGAGTATGATCCATTTTCATTATTTTTCCAATCTTCCCACCAAGGCTTTTACTTCTGCTTGAGTCCAGTCCACTATTCCAGCTGTACAACTAATGATTGAAATTGTTGACTTGCCTTGCTTTATTATTATGGTTAATCTTCAATTTGATTCACAGTCTGAATTATTATTATTGAACATCGCACAGTCAGCCAGATGTTCAGACTGAGTTTGGCATTTTTATCTACCTATCAAGTCCTTACCAATGACCTGGGATAGGCAGATCTGGATGTTTGATGGTGTTACAGATATCATTGCAGGATGGAAGCTGTTCCCAGTAAAGCCACTTTTTGCAGTTGACTGATGGAAAATTTGTCAATGCCAAGGGTGTTCAAGTGGTGCTCCAGTTGTTTTGGGATTGTATCCAAGACACCTATTACTATTGGTACTACCCTTGCTTGCCTTTGTCATAGTTATTCTATTTCTATTTGTAGGTCTTTGTATTTTATTATCTTCTCCAGTTCTTTCTCTCTCTTCTATTCTACTGTCTCCAGGTACCACCACATCCACTATCCAGACTTTTTTTGTCTTTCTTATCAACAGTTGTTAAGTCCAGGATGTTGTGTAGTAGGTGCCTGTCTGTTTGAACTCTAAAGTCCCAGAGTAATTTAACTTCTTCATTTTCTATGACTTTGTCTATTTTATGGTCCCACCAGTTCTTGCTTGCAGGTAAATGAGATTTCTTATAGATCTTCCAATGCACCATTGTTGCTGTTAGGGATAACATTGGTTACCTAACTTAGTTTGGGTAAAAATAATATATAAACTATCTTAGTGAGTTTAAGTGTGTGTATCACTTTAACTGCAAAACATGTATTATGGGTGCGGTTGTAAAATCACCATAAGAGTGAGCAAGAGAGCTCACTGTTTGCTGGCTTTTTACTGTAGTAGCTGACAATGTTGGATTGATGGTGATAACTGCGTGTTTTCCTGCTGTTGCTGAAATGAAGAAAAGGGGTTTGATTTTCTTCATATCTCTGACTGCAAAAGAGATATATTAATGGACTGATTATTTGTAAGTTTACTGACCTCTATTTTCGACACTGGACTTTGCAACTGATTCATCCCTGGATGGACTGAACTAGTTTATGACATATGGACTGTTTGACTATGCTATAACTCTTGCTGGAATAAAAAACTATTTAACTGGCACAGTGTATCTGTCTTACTGAGTGTAAACTACAACAACGTTTATCTCACATAATTTGCCTGCTTGCTAGACTGCCGTTGCACGTTCTGCTAGGGTGTGCATCCCTAACAGTTGCTACTTTGTCATGCTGCTGTTTGTAGTCAATCTGGGTGATCTTCTTTCAGCAGTTTACAAGGTGATCCACTTTTTCTTCAGCTTCTTTGCATAGGTGGCACTTACTGTCTGTTGCTGACTTCTCAATTCTACCTTTGTATCCATTTGTCATTAAGGCTTGGTCTTCTACTGCCAGAATTAGTCTCTCTGTCTCTTTCTTCAACTTTCCTGCTTTTAGCCATTGCCAGGTCTTGTTATTATCTGCTTTCCCTGTTATTTTTTTAATGTACTAGCCATGTAGTGCATTGACTTCCCATGCCTCCATTCTGTTCTTCATTTGGTCTTTCTTGTTGGCCAGTTTGGAGTCTCCAAAAGTCAATAAGCCTTCCTGGTATACTAATTACAGTGCATCTTCTTCATTGTCCTTCAACTATTCTTCCAAAGCCATTTCTTCTTCTTCAACCATCTCATGTATTTGCAACATTCCCCATCCACCTATTTGCTTGGTAAGTAGAGTCTGTCAATGTCACTGTGAAGATGAAGGGCATGATTTGTTGTGATTATTTTTCTGGTCTTCCTGTCCATTGTTTTTAGTTCTGCTTGAGTCCAGTCCACTACTCCTGATGTGTATCTAATGACTGGAATTGACCAGGTATTGATTGCCTTGATGGTATTTCCTCCATTGAGTTTGGACTTTAAGATCTTGTTCATTCTCTTGATATTTTCAACTGTAATCTTTTTCTTGATTTCAGTGTACTTGATGTTGTTAGTGTGAAGGATATCTAGGTATTTGTAGTAATCATCTTCATCCAGACTCTTCATGTTATTTTATCTAGATTCCTTCAGTTTTCACCATTTTTCCTAGTTTGATAGTGAGTGTGACACATTTGTCCAATCCAAACTCCATTGCAATATCTTGACTATATATACAAACAGCGTTGAGCAGGAATTCTATTTCAGATGAAATTTTTCCATACAACTTCAGATCATCCATGTAATGGAGGTGGGATAGTCTGGCAGGTGTTTTTGATGTTTGATAGCCATGTCCTGAGTTATTCAATATTGTTGAATTATTACTATTACTACTACCACTACTACTAGTAGTAGTAATAGTAGTAGTAGTGATTTAATCTTCAGTTTGATTCATAGTCTGGGAATGGTAAAAACTTAATGGTTCAAATTCTAACCAAGGACCTAAGAGCTGTTAAGGTAACAGTATATAGGCAGTTCCAAGTAAGGAGGGTTTTTGTTTTTTTTTGCAAAGTCAGAATATTCAGGTTTAATAACTTCAAAATTTCCATGTATCTAGGCAACCCTTTAATTATTACTCCAAGTACTCCTATTACTTTTGGTACAACCATCTAACTGTTTCTCTTCAATTCATGCATCACCTGGTATTGTAATATCAATGAACCAGGATTTTTTCTTTTCCACAATAGTGATGTCAGGTGTATTTGTGGGCCAGATGTCTGTTACTATAATCATCATTTTATAACATTGGTGTTACATTATTATTGCAACCACTTCAAAATATGTATAGGTGAGGTGATAGATTTTGGTTTTCATCATTTCAATCCTTAATACTGATCAGTTTAGGATGGAGGAGGCCAGCAAAATCCTTTTGGATATAAATTGGTACCTTGAGATTTTTTTGTCTGTTTGTGAGAACAAAAGAAAGTTTCTGAGTCCCTTTTTATTTTATTCATAGAATCAATAATAAAATCCATTAGCATCCCCTCTTCTTTATATAAGAACTTGCATACAGAAACATTTGTTTGCGAGAGACAGATTTGCAAAATGCCCACTTGAGCCAACTCCTCCTCTCTGTTGTGGATGGGATGGGAAAAGTGTATCCATTCTGGTTCTACTTGACCTCTGGGTGGCTTTTGATATCATCAACCACTATATTCTTCTGGATTAGGGTGGAGGATTGGAGTTAGGTGACTATGGTGTTGTGCTGACTTGCCTCCTTTTTGGGGGGTCAATACCACTCAGAGGTAACTGGGAAAGAGAGATCCTCCCCTCGCTATGAGGGATGCCCTCTCCTCTTTTTAACATCTACTTCAGGCTGCTGGGTGATCTCATCCAATGCCCTGTGAGGTAACATCAGCATACCAAACTGTACATCTGCCCCTGGCAAAAAGCAATGTCTTATCCATTTGGAGGCTGATGTGATCTGGCTGGGGAACAATGGGATTCAGCTAAACCCTGGCAAGACTGACTGGTTCTGATTTGAGGAACCTACTTATTCTAGGATTATGCTATCTTTAGTGTTGATAGAATCACACTGCCCCAGATAGACTCAGTGCACAATCTGGGGGTATGTGGGTGTTCTTCCTAGACTCACAAACTCTGCTTGAGAAGCAAGTGGCAATCATAGCTAAAGGTGTCTTTGCACAGCTTTGAGGCATGCAGCAGTTGAACCTGTTGGATCAGGAGGCTTTGGTGATGGTCACTCATGCCTTAGTTACCTTTAGACTGGCTTATTGTAATGTAGTCTAGATAGGGCTGCCCTTAAATAGCTTCAGCTGGTGCAGAGTGCACTGGAGTGGGCAGTTATGTGCACTCCTAGGGTAGCACATATTACGCCTCTGCTTCATGAGCTACATCAGTTGTTTCTGGGTCCAATTCAAGATGCTGGTTTTAACTTTTAAAACTCGTGATGGCTTGGGACCAGTTATCATCTCAAGTACATCAGCCCAGCCCATTAGATCCAACAGAGAGGGCATGCTACAGATAACATGTGCCAGAGGTTTACATTTGGTGGGTCCCAGTTGATGGGCCTTTTCTGCTGTGGCACTTGCCTTATGGAACAATCTCCTCTCTGAACATTAGGTTAGTTCAATTCCTTTTGATGTTCTGGAGGTCCCTCAAGATCTGATTGTGCCATCTGGTGTGGGTTGTATGGTGCAATAAGGAATGTGGATCTGAAAATAAATACATATCAAAGACAAGGTTAACTGCTTAATAGAGGAAATGGAATGAACAGCTGCAACTTATACATAAAAGCCAGAGCAAAGATTTTTAAAAAAAACAGTAGAATGTTTGCTAAAGACTGGAAAATAGATGGACAAATGTTAAGATGTGCAAATGTTGGTTAAAACAGTTACCGAATAATATATGGTCTGCTGAAATAAGCAAAAACAGTTGTCTGTAAGAGTGCTCTGCTTTGTTACATGAATGTGAAAGTTGGGTATGTTCAATCAAATATAATGGGAATATAATACTTAAGTTCCATCGTAAAATAGGAAGAGGCAAAGAATCAATGGATACCGAATGAATGTGGATTGAATACAAAACCGAGTGGCCATATGATGAAGCATGTTGAGGTAATATAGTCATTTAGAAAATATGTATGAAGATTGAATCACAAAATAAAGGGAAAGAATTGGTTGAGAAAGGAGGAAGATAAAGTCTTGGATAGATGAAACAAGGAAAAAAGTGAAAAACTTAAAAACCAAAAAAAGAGAGACCAATGTATGAAGAAATTTGTGGAAGTGGTGAAAACAAGGAAGATTAGCCAAGATCCCAAAATACAGGCAAATATAGTAAAATGGTATTGGTGTAAGGTAGATTTAGCTAATTTGTTTTCCTTTTCTTACCTCATGCCTTTCGTTCCTTTTGGCTTACTAGTGCTTGTTCTCTTTCTGCACTTTCCCTTGAAATATTGTGATAGATACAAACACATGTTTCTTCAAACAAATGTTCCTTTCCTTTTTCTGCTTTATTTATCTTATTTCATCCATCGATAGCTGTATGGAAAAATCATTCCATTTGCTTCAGGAGGCAATTTTTCTTTCTTTTTAACCAGATGATGAGCTCACTCATTCATGAACTTCAGAATGTTTCACCTCTGTTCTTCCCCATCGTCAGACTGTCTCTTCTCACATTCCCAGTGGCGTCCCAAATCTTCCTGATCTTGAGTTCTAACACTTTTGGGCTTGCACTGACTACCCAGCTGACCCAGTCCCTGATTTTCAAGACTTGTTAAAGGCAAATGCTTAACCTCATTCCTTACAGCAAACTGGGCAGTTTTCCTTTTTCTGTAAAAGAGGTAACCCTTTGGTCTTCTTCTTTTTGGCACAGTGGATACTCTTGAGGGAGCCAGAATCACTCTCTCCAGCCACACTTCAGACACATCAATAAAGCAATAAAAAAGAAGGAACTATACTTGTCTTCTTTTAGAGTCAGACTTAGCAGGGTGCCTCATAAAACATCTTGAATTGTAATCTCCCCACACACAGACACATATAAACACACATTACACATTTAATTTTACTTACCTTTCTCGAATAACTACAAAGTAACTTTTAAATATGTACCAGCAACCAGTCTGAATGGTATACACAAACTCTTTGGTACATTTCTGTGTCTGCTGTTTTTGATTTTGATCTCAGCTCATAGCTCTATAGCATAATGTGAATAGCATTAACCATTAATCAACTGATGTATGGCTGCAAGTCCAAGTGGCAGAAACTATAAAGACTTTGCACAAATTCAAGAGCAAAGTCAAGCCTAGACTTTGTGAGCAATGGTAGTTTTTTAAACACTATGGGATAACCATAGTGTTTAAAAAATAATTAGACTCTTAAGGCTTCCCCCCACCCAAATAATTTGACGTGGCATTCAGACCCAAGTTTTGTACATTCCTCCTGCCTGCCACCCTGCCCCCAAATCCCCTGCTGCCTGGTTTCTTAGGTTCGCCTCAGCTCTGTGGATTTTTTTTAATGCCTCACTTTGTAGGCAATTTTAAATCATTTAATTAACCAAAAAGACATTTCCATGACTCATTTTTTTTTCTTTCCAGGTCTGAATCATGGTTTTTTATTGTTGCTCCACATACACACAATAATGCTGGGAAATCAAGCATCCACTGAATATGGAATAATCTCTAATTCTCACTTTGCATGCTTAGTCAAATCAATAATTGTGAGCTCATATCCTATCTTACTTCACCTTGATCTTTTATTCTATTCATTTGGGGGAAAAGCTGAATATGATACAGCAATGTCTGACATATTATTTAGGGTAATCTACGTAGGACTGTAAAATGATATCTTGTCCTTAGTAGCAGCATATATAAAACAGCAGCAGATCAACCCATTCAAGACAGTCAGAAAAATACTGAGTTGTTAATGAACTTGTCCAGCTTCATTTAAAAGTAATAACCCCTAACTGGGCTATACTATGGTGAAGGAAATCAGTCATGAATTATTAGACATTCTATAACAAATAGCTTTTTGTGGCTATTGTTTAATTTGTGAGCAATTTGAGAGATACCTAAATCCATGGAGGCCAAAAACAAACTGGAATACATGAAGTTAAGTCCAATCAAATATTTATTGTTGCAGTCCAAGACCAGGGTATGTACAAAAATAAGACAAAACAAAACTGAAATAAGACAAGAACAGAATGTGCTAGAAGCATAAGCCCTAAAAGTGAACAATGTAGAACTATACAGAGCAGAAAAAGTACAAAACCACAAGAACATCAGCAAGATTTTCTTTGCACTTTAATGCACAAGGGAGGATTTGTGGGGTGGGGGGAATCACTGGGCAAATTAGAATGGGCTCAACTGTCCATCTGTTGGTTTTCTAAACATTTCACCCTCTTTTTCCTGGAACTGGAGATTGCCCAAAACTTTGGATAGAAAGACAAATAGCCAGGGGTGGGCTGCTGGGGGTTCGCAGGGGTTTGGGAGATCCCCTAAATAAAATTCTGTGCAGTTCAGAGAACCCCCAAATCCCACTCTTGGCTGGCCCTGCTCACCCCTCCCTGCCCTCCTAGGATTCCCCACATGGCCCATTTTGGATGCAGGTAAGTGCAGGGCACCCATCATGGCCATGCCCACCCAGCAACTGGGCAGAGAACCCATTGCTAAAATTTTTGAAGCCCACCCTAAATTCTAGCATAGAATTTGGTGCAGAGCTTTGGAAAATAATTCTCATCAATACTTGCTAGATGTTTTCCTTTGTTTTATAGTTTTGCTACTCTGTCCTGATGGTTCTCTCTCTCGTGTTGGTTTAAATATTGTAAATGGTTACTGTAGTTTGGGTCCTGATTGCTATCTGGATAAACTCTTCTTTGCCCACTTTCACACAGGAACTCAGAATGAAAAATGTCATGCTGACATTGTGCTGTTTTTACTGAGATTGACTGGAAAAAATGTAATGGAATGAATGGATGGAGGAAGGAAGGAAGGAAGGAAGGAAGGAAGGAAGGAAGGAAGGAAGGAAGGAAGGAAGGAAGGAAGGAAGGAAGGAAGGAAACATCCATCCTTCCTCCAGGAAAAATGAAACAAGAAAGAAAAGCTATGCATTCAAAACTTCTTCAAATAAGTAATTCCATCTCCCTTCATTTTCTCTCTCTCCAACATTAGGCTGATGGGTATTGACCTACCTATAGGTAGGTAAATTAGGACTGGAAAGTGAAAATGTGTCATCTGTGTTACCACTACAAAACTTTGAATCAAATTCTTTGTACTTTTTAACACTCAGTATTCTAAATTAAAAATAAAAATACACTGCTCAAAAAAATTAAAGGGAACACTTAAACAACACAATGTAACTCCAAGTCAATCACAGTTCTGTGAAATCAAACTGTCCACTTAGGTAGCAACACTGATTGACAATCAATTTCATATGCTGTTGTGCAAATGGAATAGACAACAGGTGGAAAGCATAGGCAGTTAGCAAGACATCCCCAATAAAGGAGTGGTTCTGCAGGTGGTGACCACAGACCACTTCTCAGTTCCTATGCTTTCTGGCTCACTTTTGAATGCTGGCAGTGCTTTCACTCTAGTAGTAGCATGAGACGTAGTCTACAACTCACACAAGTGGTTCAGGTGGTGCAGCTCATCCAGGATGGCACATCAATGTGAGCTGTGGCAAGAAGGCTTGCTGTGTCTGTCAGCGTAGTGTCCAGAGCATGGAGGCACTACCAGGAGACAGGCCAGTACATCAGGAGACGTGGAGGAGGCCGTAGGAGGGCAACAACCCAGCATCAGGACTGCTACTTCCACCTTTGTTCAAGGAAGGACAGGAGGAGCACTGCCAGAGCCCTGCAAAATGACCTCCAGCAGGCCACAAATGTGCATGTGGCTGCTCAAACAGTCAGAAACAGATTCCATGAAGGTGGTATGAGGGCCCGACATCCACAGGTGGGGGTTGTGCTTACAGCCCAACACCATGCAGGACGTTTGGCATTTGCCAGAGAACACCAAGATTGGCAAATTCGCCACTGGCGCCCTGTGCTCTTCACAGATGAAAGCAGGTTCATACTGAGCACATGTGACAGACGTGACAGGGTTTGGAGACACCGTGGAGAGCATTCTGCTGCCTGCAACATCCTCCAGCATGGCCGTTTTGGCAGTGGATCAGTAAGTGTGTGGGGTGGCATTTCTTTAGAGGGCCGCACAGCCCTCCATGTGCTCACCAGAGGTAGCCTGACTGCCATTAGGTACTGAGATGAGATCCTCAGACCCCTTGTGAGACCATATGCTGGTGCGGTTGGCCCTGGGTTCCTCCTAATGCACGACAATGCTAGACCTCATGTGGCTGGAGTGTCAGCAGTTCCTTCAAGATGAAGGCATTGATGCTATGGACTGGCCCACCCATTCCCCAGATCTGAATCAAATTGAGCACATCTGGGACATCATGTCTCTCTTCATCCACCAACACCACAGATTGCACCACAGACTGTCCAGAAGTTGGGAGATGCTTTAGTCCAGGTGTTGGAGGAGATCCCTTAGAAGACCATCTGCCACCTCATTAGGAGCATGCCCAGGCATTGTAGGGAGCTCATACAGGCGTGTGGAGGCCACACACACTACTGAGCCTCATTTTGACTTGTTTTAAGGACATTACATCAAAGTTGGATCAGCCTGTAGTGTTTTTTTCCAATTTAATTTTGAGTGCAACTCCAAATCCAGACCTCCATGGGTTGCTAAATTTGATTTCCATTGATAATTTTTGTGTGATTTTGTTGTCAGCACATTCAACTATGTAATGAATGAAGTATTTAATAAGAATATTTCATTCATTCAGATCTAGGATGTCTTATTTTTGTGCTTCCTTCATTTTTTTGAGCAGTGTATATTTGAAAGAAATACTTTACATAAGGAAATGAAATGTTTCTTTTTTAATTAGAATTAGACTGTTTATATACCATGTTTCTCACAAAATAAGGGTGGGCCTTATTTGTTTTGACCCTCAAAAAAACGGCTGGGCTGTCTTTTGGGGGGGTGACTTAATTCCCTCCCCTTGCATCCTCAGGCAGGCGGGTGGCGACGGCTTGGATGTTGACCTCGGTGTTGGTGGGGTACTTTGTATCAGGAGACTTTCTGCCACTGTTGCTTTCCCTTCTCCCTGTGCTGCCGTGGCATTTAGAGCAATGCCGCAGTGTTTGGCGCAGCCATGCATGGCCAGCCAGGGCTCCTCCCTGCAACCAGAGCCCAGCGGAGACACTTGGCTTCAGGCGCTCCTGTCGCTGCCTTCCCTTCACCTTAGAAGGGAAAGCCAATTCTTTTAAAAACAACGCCCTACTACTGGTACGACAAAGCCTCCTCTGCCCGAGAGGGCAGCCCAAGTCCACGTGAAAAGGCAAATCTCCTGGGGCCGCAGTGCAGGATCGGCCCACCCTGGGAGAAGCACCCAGCCCCCATCCCTGCCTGGTGCTGGGCAGAGCGTGAAGAGCTTCGCCTGGGGCATCCAGCACAGCTGACAGGCGGGCCCTCCTGCCCAGTGGCAGAGCTCTCACCAAGGCAGCGAGTGCCTCCCTGCTGGGCCCTCCACTCATCCTGCCAGGGCTGTGCCAGAGCCGTGCAGGCTGGGCAGAGCCAGGAAAGCTAGCCGCGATTGCACGCCCGCCTGCCAACTGAAAGGGCTGGGCTGACCCAAGCTTGGCTTCCTTCCCAAGTCCCTCTAGCCCGAACCCGAAGGGGCCACTGGGAGAGGCCACCTGAGGCAGTGATAGCACCCACCCATCCATGGACAAGCAGGCAAGGCGACGGCCTGCGCCGCATCCTCCTCTGAACTGAGCCCCACCGAGTGAGCACCTCTGCCTGATGCCCATGCCACTGCAGCGTTTGGAGCTGCTGGTGCATTTGGAGATGCATGGGGATGGGGATGGGCTGGGCGAGGGGTGGAAAGGACGGATGGCTTTGGACTTTCTCCGCCGGATCCGCCGCCAGGGAAGCAGTGCTGCCATTGCCTCGCCTCCCTGTCCACAGATGGGTGGGCACTATCACTGCCTCAGGCAGTGTCTCCTGGTGGCCCCTTTGGGTTCAGGCTGGAGGGACTTGGGAAGAAAGCCAAGCTCGGGTCGTCCCGGCTCTTTTGCATGGCAGGTGGGCGCACACCTGCAGCTCACTTTCCTGGCTCTGCCCAGCCCACAAGGCTCTGGCGTGGCCCTGGCGGGATCAGCAGAGGGTCCGGCGGGGAGGTGTTTGCTGCCTTGGTGAGAGCTCCACCGCTGGGCAGGAGAGCCCGCCTGTCAGCTGCGCTGGTTGCCCCAGGTGAAGTTCTTCATGCTCTGCCCAGTGCCAGGCAGGAATGGTGGCTGGGCGCTTCTCCTGGGGTGGGCTGATCCTGCGCTGTGGCCCCGGGAGATTTGCCTCTCCATGTGGGGTGGGGCTCCCTCTCGGGCAGAGGAGGCTTTGTTGTATCAGTAGTAGGGCGTCATTTTTAAAAGAATTGTCTTTGCCTTCTAAGGCGAAGGGAAGGTGGCGACAGGAGTGCCTGAAGCCGAATGTCTCCGCCGGTCTCCGGTTGCAGGGAGGAGCCCTGGCTGGCCACGCATGGCTGCGGCAAACACCGTGGCATTGTTCTAAATGCCGTGGCAGCACAGGGAGAAGGGAAAGCAATGGTGGTAGAAGGTCTCCCAATATGAAGTGCCCCACCAACGCTGAAGTCAACGCAGGCAGCACCATATCCGGGTATGCAACAAAAGTA
>BHEV01018593.1:0-10907 GCA_004319985.1 Emydocephalus ijimae
TCCAACCTTACGCGGGAGAAAACCCGAATAACCAAAGATCCATATATATATATATATATATATTTGTTTTCTTAAGTTTTCACGGGTACTTACATATATGGTATTCAGCTTTGTTTGGGTATTTTTCCACGTCTTTGTAGTTGTGCTTTTAAAGTTGTAGCAACATTTCGGCAGAATCTCATATGTTATTATCAGGCGAGAAGAGATGATTCCACCAGACTGTCAATTATTTGGAAGCCTGCACTCACAAACAAAAAATCTCCACACCACTAGCCAAGCAAACACCTGGGCACAAACAGATCCCCCCTCATACCTCCAGCTCAAACACACCCCAACCAGGCACCCAGATGAAACCTAGCTTCCTAACTAATGATAGCCGTCCATTTACCCCGAGCCAAGCTGCACTAAAGGCCTCCAAAACAGGAACACAATGTTGCCAGCCAATCAAGACACAAAAAGAGCCACAAAACAGACAGAAGATATTAGAAACACCAATCAAGCAGAACACAGCAAACTCCAAGACCAATAAACACAGACCAAGACTCCCAACCAATCAGGATGAAGAAAAAACCATTCTGGCACAGCAGTAGGCTAGCCCCAAATTTAAAACTGAAACCACTGCAAAAGTCTGACTTGCAGATGTACACTATACAGAAGCCTGATGATGGCAGATGAGATTCTGCTGAAACTTTGCTACAACTTTAAAAGCACAATGATAGTGACATGGGAAAATACCCGAACAAAGCTGAATACTATATATATTTAGTATATATATATATTTCAGATTTAAATTTGGGGCAGCCTATTGCTGTACCAGAATGTTTTTTTCTTCATCCTGATTGGTTGGGAGTCTTGGTCTGTGTTTATTGGTCTTGGAGTTTGCTATGTTCTGCTTGATTGGTGTTTCTAATATCTTCTGTCTGTTTTTTGGCTCTTTTTGTATCTTGATTGGCTGGCAACATTGTGTTACTTTATTGGAGGCCTTTAGTGCAGCTTGGCTCCGGGTAAATGGATGGCTATCATTAGTTAGGAAGCTAGGTTTCATCTGGGTGCCTGGTTGGGGTGTTTTTGAGCTGGAGTTATCAGGGGGGATCTGTTTGTGCCCAGGTGCTTGCCTGGCTAGTGGTGTGGAGATTTTTTTGTTCGTGAGTGCAGGCTTCCAAATGGTTAACAGTCTGGTGGAATCATCTCTTCTATTCATGCTTTCTGGTCTTTTTTCAATCTCTATGGCTTCTCTGATGATTCTGTGGCTGGGGTTTTCTATAGTGGCTTGGGTTTTGGTGCCATTGAAGTTGATGCTATGACCTGTGGCTTCCATGTGTTGGACTAGTGAGGAAGTGTGTTCCAGCTTTTTGACTGCATTTTTGTGTTCATCCAGGTGGGTACTTATTCTTCTATAGATAGATATAAAGATATAGATATATATGATGGCAGATGAGATTCAGTATGGTACTGAATACCATACATTCACTCTAAAAAGCACAGAGCCGAAGACACAAGCCTGAAGATGATGAATGAGACTTCATTGAAACGTTGCCTTGATACTTCCAATCTTACGTGGGAGAAAACCCGAATAACCAAAGATCCACATACAAATACCCGCTATATTTGTGGATGGAAAAAAGGATTCTTGAGTGGTTGGAAGTCTTTAATTTGGATTGGTGTGAGTATGAAATCAGGGATAATTGTTACCCTGAAATTGTTGTATAGTAATGAATCTAGAATCTGAACATATTTTTGGATTGTTTGGATGGAAAAATGCAACATCAACTCATAAAATATTTCTATGGTCATGGAAAATTATTTCAATATATTACTACAGCAAGATTACTATCTACACAAAGATGGAATGGTTCATCATTGTCTGCCATGGAGAAATACTTGATGAAATTGACAGAACTTGCTCAGATGGACAAATTAACTTCTTTCATTAAAGAAAAGACCATACCTGCATTTATTGGTGACTGGAAACTCCTTATGGACTTTTTTGCATAAAAATTGAGGGGGGGGAGAGAACATGATTTATAGTTTTGATGATTAGATAGGATAGATTATAGAATTATGATGTAACTTTAGAGAGAGGGGTTAAATATAATTGTACTTACAACTGCTGTGAAAAAAATATCAAAAGTCACTTCTTTATAATTTTATATCTTTCCTTCTTTATATCTTTCTCTCTTCTTCTGCCCTCTTCTATTTTTTCTTATTGTGCTTCTAGCCTTTTCTTTTATTTCTCTTTTTATTCTGTGTTCCATTTTAGTTTGCATTAGTTCTTACTATTGCTATTGAAACTTTCAATAACATTATATAAAAAGAATAAGCTATAAAGAACCACCAATAGACACAGTTAATTAAGCCCGAGGAGGTTAGTTTTAGCCTCAAACAGATCAAGTCTTGACTGTAACTAAACCAACTCTCCTCAGTCAATTAATTTCCTGTGTGACAAATAAGCTACTTAACTACTTAACTGAAGGTTAACTGCCTATTCTGACATTCATTATTGAGACCAAGTCCTTGGAGAATTCCTAGAAAAAGCCCAAGGCCTTTCATTTTTGATGGCCATTTCAATTTTTACATCTAGATGTGTGAATACAGAAAATGGAATAATTCAATCACAAAATAGTTATTGAAGAAACCTGGATAATGTTATGAGCGGATGGGGAATGAAATAAGGATCTTGTTTGAAAAAAAAAAATCACAGGTTAACTGCAGGAGAAAAATTTGAAACAGAGACTATCTCATAAGAATATTGGTGTGCTTGCAAAGGTTTTGTGAGAACTAGGTCTTCATAGTGTGTTCAAGAAACTAGGGAATACCAAATTGTGTGACCCAATCACTATGTTGGAAGTATCCTCCCCAGGTAGGTCTGTCATAACTTTGAACAGTTCCTAAGCAACCAGTCACAGATCAATAGCCCTAAAGACAAATAGAAACAAGCCTCTTTGTTCTCCCAAATCATCATCTGGATCTTTGCTGTCTATATCTGATAGCTCTAGAGTTAGGATTAAGATCAGGGGTGGGATTCTCCCGGTTCGGACCAGTTCAGGTGAACCCCTCAATTGGCTCCGAAGTTTGCTCTGACCGGCATGTTGGCCTGCCTGCCCACCCCTGCTCTTTCCTGTACTTTATTTCTTTTTGTTGGAGCACAGCTGATTCATACGGCAATGGTTTGCTGCACTCAGCTGTTTTCTTTAGCTGCAGTTGAAGGTAAGTATTAGCTTTTTAAAATGGGGAGCATGTGTGCTCACTGAACTGGCTGTTTTACCAATTGAATCACACCCCTGGTTAAGATTAAGAGCAAATGGCCTAGCAAAGTAAAGATTCAGGCTTCACTTCTCACAAGAATTTCTAAGCAACAAATTAATCAGATTCCTAGAAGTAGACATAGTAACATAGGGTTCTCTTACTATAGGAATTTTGAAATAAAACTGCCTCTTTGTGGAGAACTCTTTCATCTCATCAGCTGCTAACCTAAGGGGAAAACAAGACAGATTCCAAAATAGCATTAATGACAACAATTCTGGAATTGGGCATTTGGCCAAGTTGTCATTTCCTCACTATCATCAGTCTATTCTCTAAATGGCTGTCCAGCAGCTGCAGTTGCTGTTGGGGACAAAATCTAAATTGGATTTAATTTGATTCAAATTGTGTGAAGGTTACATTAAACCATAAACAGCATCATGATTCCATTGGATCACTTAAAATATTCCAATTTTTCTTAAATTGCACCCTTATTCTTGAGGGTTACTCTCCTTTACTTTGGTAAATCCATTCCTAGACCTAGCATTAGGCTATCATATTCTCAAGTTCCTACCATGCCTTTCATGGCAGGCACATTCAAAAAGCAATAATTACTTAAATTTCTAGAAAGATATTAATTGCTAGTTAAATATAATAGAATATTTAAGTCTACCAAAGTAATACTCCCACATACTTATAATTAATGGAATTAAGGTGGAATTACACCGTCCCTTTTTTACATTTCTCTGGATCCAATAATCCTTACTCTACCAGTCCTGCTTCTTCCCTTAACTCTCTTGTGCTCTCCTCTGTGCTTCCATGGTCTGTTGACCATGGA
This sequence comes from Emydocephalus ijimae, assembly GCA_004319985.1. NCBI lineage: Eukaryota > Metazoa > Chordata > Lepidosauria > Squamata > Elapidae > Emydocephalus > Emydocephalus ijimae. Next base: position 4,079 of record BHEV01018593.1, read on the forward strand.
ACATTGCAGCTATTGAGGAAAGACCACTGGCATAACTTGCTTTGACCCACTGATGAGCATTAAGAGGCTATCATAACAATTGCTGACAGTTTGTCAAAGTGGTTTTACTTGCTCCACAGTTTTGTGGAAAATGTTCTGCTATCTGATGCTCTGGTGCATTTATCCTCTTCTGATAAACCTACCCCTACCCGCCACCCCTGTTTGCCAATCTGGAGGAGATAAATAGGAGATGGATTAGAGGGACAGTCCCATTTGTTATCTCCTTTTGCCCAGAAACCCGACGGGTCCTAATATAGGAGACTTCCTCAATCTTTAAATCAGATTTGTTTTTCAACAGCCTATATTAAAGAACAGAATCCCAAGCTGCATTTTCTTCCTGAAATCTGAATTAAGATTAAATGTGTGGGTTCTTGTAATTCTCTTAGCTTTCCTCTTTTAAAAAGAATGATGTGGCTGTGATACAATCATGTCCTGTTAGCTGGAATGAATGTGTCACATCATGGTTTATAGACTCTGATCACATGGCAGTACAATTTGATGACTAATAAACGAACACCAGAGCCTCAAAACGATGGTTTGATTTTATTAAAATAGCTTGTTTTTGCCAGTTAAAAACATAACAAAGCAATCTCCTCCTAATCACTATTAATGCCTCTGGCAGTCATGGTAATAGCATTAATCACGAATAGGCTCATTTGGAATATATTTAATACAGTTTAAAATTGTCTAGTAATTTAAGAGTCATCACTGGAATGCTTTTTGCCAGAACGATATATGGCTTGGTACTTTGGAATCATTTCATGCATAAAGCTTGCATGAAGGCAGACTTTGAAAAGAGAAACAAATCAGTATGTTGTGATGAGACTCCCCTCTTTCCAGATTCCTTTTATTTTAAGCATTTATGACATTAATCACCAACATTTTATTGGTGTTGTACCAATACAATCACAATCACTATATAGAACTGAGCAGCATCATAAAACTGATTGAGATGTTGCAGAGTAGTTGGGATGTAGTATAACCGCTCACAGCCAGAGTTTGATCCTGACCGACTCAAGGTTGACTCAGCCTTCCATCCTTCTGAGTTCAGCAAAATGAGGACCCAGATTGTTTGGGGCAATAGGCTGGTTCTGTAAACTGCTTAGAGAGGGCTGTAAAGCACTATGAAGTGTTATGTAAGTCTAAGTGCTATTGCTATTGTTTTCTTTATAGAGGATCAAACATCTGGAATTTCCTATTGGCATGACAGCTAAGTGTACACATATTATATTATGGTTTAAAACTTAATGTAGTCTAATGCAATGTTTTCCAGTCTGAGTTCAATAGATCAATGGCTGTCCATAAAGATAATTTAGTTTGCATGCTTATGAAAAGAATAGCAACAAACTAATATTGTCCCATGTACTTTCTGCATCCTCTAAAGGGCTGACTACATTGATGTGGTAAAAAGGCTCAGTTCCTTCAATAAACCTGAGACCAGTACTGGGGAGCACATGAAAGTCCTAAAAGGGACACCCTTGCAAGCAGGGTTAGAAGGGAACTGGTGAAGATATCCAGTGATGAAATAATGCAGGGCAGGTGGGGTGCTGCTGATGCAAAGGAAGCAATGCCACCTTGAAGAAAGAACTCTACAATCAAGCATGGAAGAAGACAGTAGAATCCTCTGTCTACATGAAGACCCCTTTAATATTAAGAAAACGGCATGTACCTATATATCAATTTGGTGGTACATAATGGGATCCCCAGTTTGGAAGACAGTTCTCTAGTGACTTGGAAGACCACTGAATTTTTCTAAATGGATCCAGGACTCACTATGGTCCCATAAAAGCCACAAGGAAATCTGGTCTCTGATGATGCCAGTATTGAAACAAAAGCTTCTCATCTGGAAGGGTGGAAAGGAAGGAAGGAAGGAAGGAAGGAAGGAAGGAAGGAAGGAAGGAAGGAAGGAAGGAAGGAAGGAAGGAGGGAAGGAAAGCATAGTCATGTGGATAGCATATCAATAAGTACATAAGTAAATGTAAATGGCTCAGAATGATTAATGATTACATGATGTCACTTGCAAGCAACTGGAGCTACTCATAGACATCTTAAGCAAGCAACTTTATTATTCTCTACCTAAGTTACAAGAATCTCTCCAGATTGCTTGTATTACCCCGAGAATGACCAGATTGGACTACATGGATCCTGGAGAGATCAAGAAACTTATACCTTTTGCAGCTACATAAGGACTCTAAGCTAAGCCCTTCCTTCCAATCTTGCTGGCAGTTTCCCAACAAAAGATAAACTATTTGGGACATGAATTCATAAAAGGGAATGGAACGCCGATGGTATTCAAAATAGATATTATCTGGGACAGGTCCATGGTTGTCACAGAAGCCATGAACATCTGAGATGACAGTCTTTAAAATAAGCAAATAATTGTCAGTTTAATCACAACTGGGTCTAGAGCTTTATCAGAGAGTGATCCTGACATTTTTCATGTCATCATATTTAATTAAAACTATGTTTAAACAAATAAAAAATGGGGACTGACATTTTCCATGCACATGTAGCTGAGCTCAATAATTCAACATTGAAAAGGCGAGGGGGGTGGGGTGAACTTTATGAAACCATAGTCTTAGAAGTGGATGGAGTGTTTTACTGTTTTATGGCTGAAGGAACACCTGTGGGAATAAGTCACAAGCAAGGCTGACTAAATAAATCAATATTTGAAGCAACAGGTGGTGAGGGAGGGAGGATTTGGACAGCATAATGTAAGTTTCAAAAAAGTGACACATATTGCTAAAACATTTTGAAAGGAATTTCATTTTCAGCTCTCTATCTCTGACAACCTGACAGTCTGTCCAACTGACATACTGTAAAATTAATATGCAGAAAAATCTGCTCGGAGCTGAAAAAAATAATTGCTATGCATCTAGTTGATCATGTTTAAAAGGAACAAGGTAGGAGAACTTCCTTAAAATCTTGGGGTCTGCTCTATTTTTCAATCAGTAGTTGGGAATGGCCTTACATTTAACAGAAAGAACTATTTATTTATTTCATGTATTAGATTTTTATACCTGCCTTTATTATTTTACTAGTTCAGTACCCATGCTTCGCTATGAAACTATGTGGTCAGGCTTAGTTTTGGGGGAGGAAAATAAGAGAAAAAATTCTGCCTACCAGCATCCATCAGTATTCATCTGGCTAGTGTCCTGTCAGTATGTGAGAGAGTTGAGGGCTGTTTGGAAACTGAAACAGTATTTGCTGTGTGAGCAAGAAGGAGACAGCAAGGAGCATGTGTGTGACTTAGGTCAACAGTTCTGTACTAAAGCTGATTGGTGCTGTGAAAGTAAAACTGAAACTCCTCTCCTCTGTTTGTGTTTTGCATTTGGAACAGATTACTTTTCAGGTGGGGAGGGGGAGTAGACCTCCTTAGCATCAGAGCATGTTAATAATAATATAGGAAGTACTAATGCTCTGATGGTCATTTCGAAAAAACCCTTTCTTAGTGAGCACCTAGAAGCCAAGAGGAACATACTTGCCAAATTTCAAGTTTGTAGGCTTTATGGTTTTGGAGATTTTGTGATGATGCATGAGTGGTATTTCGCTTTTATATAGAGAGATAAGAAACTCAAAGTGGACAATCCTGTGAGATGGGTAAGAGTGAGACAGAGTAATGGGCCCAAAAATCACCCAGTCAGCTTTCATGCTTAAGGTAGGACTTGCATCCACAGTCTCTTGGTTTCTAGGCCAGAACCCTAACCACATGGATTAGTCAGGTTTAACATGTAATATATTTGCTATGTACAGAATGATAAAAGAAGTATCATTACGTTCAGGATGACATGAATATAAAATTTCTGCTTCTTACCAGTTGAAAGCTTTTCTGAGAGGAACATCAGCAATAGTGATTGAGGACATTCAATTGGCCACTCTTACTTTTTAGAAAATATGAACAGTCCTTCTAAGGAGAAAAAGTCTAGGTCTGGGTAAATAAATCGGTATTTCCCCTCCCACCCCAATTACTATGACAAATAGGATCTTATAGATCCATTTAGTCCATATAAACTTGAACTAAGAAGATCTTTTAGTCTGGTGCCTTCCACATAACCAAGGACCATAACCCCTGGAATTCCCAGCTATTATGAGCTTGATTCTGCTAGCCAGAATTTTGAGTTGCAGACTCAATCCGCCTGCAGAGCAACTGGCAAGGCACAGGGAAAGAGCAACTGGTGAAATGTGCATTACAACATCATGAGATCAGACCTATAACTCAGGTCAGATGTCAGGATTTAAATTAGTGTTTTTCAAACTTGGCAACTTTAAACTGTGTGGACCTCGACTTCTAGAATTCCTCAACCAGCATGCTCAACAGTTCAAAGTTGCCAAGATTGAAAAACACTGATTTTAATCAAGACATCATTCATACATGTCATCATTTTATATCTTCCCAGTTTGCTTTGAATGCTCATATATTAGAGGAAGGTGAATGAGAGATTCTGCCCATGTAGACAAAATGCTATCAGTGGTGCCACTTGCATTACACACCAGTAGGGTGGCCAGATATTTAATGCCCTGCAGCAGCTTATCTTTCAGGCTGGTTCAGGTTCACATTTTTATAGTGATGCTGGAAAGAAGTTTCAAAAGGATGATTGGCTGCAGTTCTCTTTTGAACAAATCACTGAAATGCAGTTCCACTTGTTGTGAATCAATAAAAGTACTTAAATAAAGATTATTAAGAACTTGAAGTAAAGTGCAGGGTTCCGGCCCTGCACTTCTGATTGGCCGATAATAGCGACATCGGATTGGTCTGTTCAGGAGAATCTGATTGGCTATTAACAAGCCTCTCCCATTGGTTAACAGAGCTAGCGCTCCCTGTGTTTCATTGCTTAAATAGTTAAGAGTTTACCTATATAAAGGGGGCCATTGCGGCCATTCAGCTGAGCTGTTTTCACATGTAAATAAAGAGTTTGAAGTTCACTGTTCACCGGCTCGTCTCCTCCTTTGCGCCCATGCACAGAACATAACACTGGCGATGAGGATGGGATGTGGAGACGTCAGAGCTGACTGAACGACGAAGAACTATAACCGAGCACGTGGCTGAAATGCACCAACGGCGGAACCATGTCCGGCGGTGTCATACCACCCGCTCCATTCAACCCGGCACAAGAAGACTGGGACTCATATATGGATCGCTTCCAGATGTTTCTGGAGACCAACAATTTGAAGGATGCCACTACCGGAAAGAAACGAGCGGTATTCCTAACTCATTGCGGGCCGACCGTATTCAAGATGGCCAAGGCACTAGCAAAACCGGCAGAAGTAAAGTCTATGGACTGGGACGTCCTCAAACCCCTGTTGAGGGCTCACTACACACCGACTGTGCCAAAGCTCATTAGTAGGCATGAATTTTACCAGAGAAGTCAGCAGAAGGGTGAAAGTATTGCTGATTTCATAGCGGGTCTCCGGAATCTGGGAGGCCTATGCGAGTTTGCCAACCTAGAAGAAGCCCTAAGAGACCGAATAGTTCTGGGATTAGATGCACCAGGCACTCAGAGTAAACTAATGGCGAAGGGCGACATTAGCCTTAAAGATGCCATAGCTGAAGCTACTGCAGCAGAAGCAACCAGGAAGTCGGCTGCCCAAATGCGCTGCACCCACGCCCCATTTCACCAACGCGCCTGAGAAATTTCACCTCAGTCAGAAGGTCAGCTAGAAACAGCCCACCACGAGGACCTCGAATCGTCGTCAGAAAGTGATGAAGAAGAGGTCCATCGACTTTGGTCCGAACGAGACCAACGCCAGAAATCCCAGTACCAATGTGCCGGGTGTGGAGCAAGCCACCCCCGATCAGAATGCAAATTCCTCGACGCACTCTGCCATGTGTGCGGGAAAAGAGGCCATATTGGACGGGTCTGTAGAAGCAAGTTGGACCAAGCCAGCCCTCGAGGGGGGCTTACTATCGCCAACCGATGGGAAGTAGTCCCGTGAAGCGAGAACCCGTGAACCACCAATGAATCAACCACTCCTACAGAAACAAAACCCTAAACTACCCAACGAAGCTAGAAGAGGCTCACCAAACGATCATGATCGGTCACGCCTCATCTCTTGACGCCAAAAAGATCCGAGTGAAAGTGGCCATCGAAAACCAGCCCTGCCTGATGGAAGTCGATTCAGGATCGTCCCTCTCGATGGTTTCCTGGAAGACCCTCAAGCAGCTCATCCCTACTATCCGGTGGCAAGACCTCAGATTCCAAAGACTCATACTCAAGGACTATCAAGGAATTTGAATCCTGGTCATTGGATCCAGCCAAGTCCGGGTATCGTTTAAGAACCGTACAGCATTCCTACCCCTGACTGTAATCGACAGGGATCTGCCTAGTTTGTTAGGCCTCCAATGGTTCGCTCCACTCAGAATTGAAGTAGCCGGCATTCACCGAACCTGCAGCAGTGACTGGGAAGAAGACCTCATCCACAAATTCCAGGACGTCTTTGCAGAAAAATTAGGCGAGTACAAGGGGACCCCGATATCATTTAACCTCAATCCCAAAATAGCTCCCATCCACCTTAAGCCTCGCCAAGTTCCATTTGCCCTTAAACCAAAGGTTGATGAGCAGCTTGATAAATTAATAGCCCAGGGTGTGTTAGAACCAACCGATCACTCTCCCTGGGAAACCTCAATCGTAACACCCATCAAGCCGGATGGATCGATAAGAATTTGTGGGGACCACCGAGCCACCCTGAACCACGCCATTCAACAAAAACTCTTACCCGGTACCGGTGGTGCAACACCTCCTCCATTCCCTGGGGGGCGGAAAAGTCTTCGCTAAACTAGACTTAGCCCAGG
>BHEV01018594.1:0-19597 GCA_004319985.1 Emydocephalus ijimae
GGTTGTGTAGACTGCTGGGTTTCGATTGTTAAGTCATCTGTTATTTCTTTTTCGGCCTCCTCGATGTTCCTTCCCCCCCCCTATTGTTCCTCCCCCCCCCTATTGTAGGCAATAGGATTCAGGGGCTGAGATAGGACTAGGTGCTAGTCTGGAACAGAGTTGGTCTATGTGGCGTTTCCACATCTTACCATCTGCAGTTTGTAGGCAATAGGATCCGGGTCCCGTAAGTTGTGTTATGGTAGCGGGGACCCACAATGGGTCACCCGAGAAGTTTTTCGCAAACACGGGGTCACCTTCCTGGAATGCCCGACACTTGCTGCTGGATCCTGGGGGTTGTTCAGGCATGTAATTTGGGTGGAGGCGATCGAGATGCGAGCGAAGTTTCCGGCCCATCAGGAGTTCAGCTGGGGTTCTGTTCGTGGTGCTGTTTGGGGTTATGTGTTGGAGGAGAAGCATCCGGGTTATTTTGTCGTCAATGTCGCCATGGTCCATTTTGTGCAAAGTCTTTTTTACAAATTGAACCATTCGCTCAGCCCTACCATTGGCCGCAGGGTGAGCTGGCGATGTTAAAGCATGGCGGATGCCCTGATCTGCCAGGTACTGTTCGAATGGCAGGGCAGTGAATTGGGGGCCATTATTGAAGACCAGGACATCTGGAAGTCCGTGGGTAGCGAATAGTTTGTTCAGTTTTTTAATGACTGCGTCTGTGGTGGTGCTTTTCATCTTGTGGACTTCGAGCCAGTTTGAATAGGCATTCACTGTTAGGAAGAAAGTGTGTCCTCTTGTGGGTCCCGCAAAATCAATGTGGATACGGGACCAAGAACCTCGAGGCATTTCCCACTGAGTTGGGAGAGTCTTTGGAGGAGCGGAGTGAGTCTCCTGGCATTTGCTGCATTTTGCTACCCAGGTCTCTATCTGTTTATCTAACCCAGGCCACCATGCGTAACTCCTGGCCAGTGCCTTCATCCGCACGATGCCTGGATGTCCATCGTGCAGCATTTTCAATACCCTATATTGCAATTTCTCCAGGACTATGACTCTGTCTCCCCATACTATGCAACCTTTCTGGGAGAATAGTTCTGTTTGACGATTCTTAAATGGCTTGAATGTGTCATCGGTTGCACTGACCGGCCAACCGCGTTCTACCCAGCTGAGGACTTGTGCCAAAACAGGGTCCTTTTTTTGTTTCTGAGGCAATGTCTCGAGCGGTCAGTGATGGCGATTTAACGGTTTTGATTTGCAATACGGCCAAGGTTGGAGCTGGGTCCTCTATGACATCTGGTAGTGGAGGGAGGCTCAAAGCGTCAGCATGGGGAATGGTTTTCCCTGGGCAGTGTTGCAATCGGTCATCGTAGGCGGCTAAAAATTCTGACCAACGTGTCATTCTTGGTGATAAGATATGGGGAGTTGGTTTGTTTCCCACCAAAATACCAAGCAGCAGCTTGTGGTTTGTAATTATGGCAAAGGGTCTTCCATACACATATTCATGGAAATGTTTAATTGCGGATACAATAGCGAGAGCCTCTTTATCAAGTTGACAATAGTTCCTTTCAGTCTTAAACAAGGTTCTCGAAAAGAACGCAATAGGTGCCTCATTCCCATTTGGTAGGACATGGCTTAAAATAGCTCCCACTCCGAATAGTGAGGCGTCACAGGTAACCATCAAGGGTAGAGTCTCATTGTATTGCATCAATACAGCATCAGAGGTTAAGAGGTTTTTTACTTGTTGGAATGCCCGTTCTTCACGCCGTCCCCAGACCCAGGAAGCCTTTTTGTCGAGAAGTCTATGTAGGGGCTCGGCTACGGTCGCCTTCTGGGGCAAGAAGATGTTATAAAAGTTAATGAGTCCCAGGAAGGCTTGGAGGTCTGTCTTATTCCTAGGTCTCGGGGCGTTTTTGATTGCGGTTAGGTTTTTTTCGGTGGGGTGGATTCCCTGTCTGCGAGAAGGTATCCCAGGAACTCCACTCTCTCCGTACAAAGTTGACACTTGTCCCTTTTTAATTTCAGGCCAGCGTCTTTAAATTTCTGAAGAACCTTTCTGAGTCATTGTCCTAATAACTCTTTAGTGGGGGCAGCTATTAAGATGTCATCAAAATAAGGCACGGCGCCTTTTATGCCTTGTAATAGTCTCTCCATCAAACTTTGGAAAATGCCAGGTGCCACGCTTACTCCGAATTGGAGTCTATTGCACTTGAAGGTGCCTCTATGTGTAACTATTGTCTGGGCTTCTGCAGTTGTCGTGTCTACAGGTAGTTGCTGGTACGCCTGAGCTAAGTCCAATTTCGCAAATATTTTTCCGCCACCCAGGGAGTGAAGAAGGTGTTGGACCACCGGAACTGGGTAAGTGCTCTGTTGAAGAGCATGATTTAGGGTGGCCCGGTAATCCCCACAAATTCTTAATGAACCACCTGGCTTTATGGGCGTTACTATTGGAGTTTCCCAGCGGGCATGGTCAATCAGTTCCAACACACCCTGGGCTATCAGTTTATCTAGCTGCTCATTGATCTTCGGCTTGAGGGCAAAAGGTACCCAATGAGGCTTAAGCCGAATGGGAGCTACATCGGGGCTGAGATTAAACGATATAGGGGTCCCCTTGTACTTGCCTAATGTTCCTGTGAACACGTCCTGGAATTCCTGGATGAGAGCCTCTTCCCAGTCGTCGCTTCTGGTTTGGTGTATGCCGGCTAGTTCAATCCCGAGTGGGGCGAACCACTGTAACCCTAACAAACTGGGCCGGTCACGATCGACAACAGTCAGGGGAAGCGTCACGGTGCGGTCCTTGAAGGATACTTGGATGTGGCTGGACCCGACAACTGGAATTCTGTTTCCCTGGTTTTCCCTTTTTAGGATGATTCGTTGAGTGCTGAGGTCCTGGTGGCAGATGGCAGGGAACAGCTGTTTAAGGGTTTTCCAGGATACCATCGATAGGGATGACCCCGAATCGACTTCCATCACGCACGGTCAATTCTCAATAGTAACCCTTACGTGGATCTTTCTTGCATCGAACGATGAAGCGTGGCCGATAATAATGGTTTGGTGCACCTCTTCTCGTCTCGTTGAAGAGGCAGGTGCTCGATTTCTGTAGTAGTAATGGTTGTTCCATTGGTGGTTCAGGCGGTCCCGATTCTCAGGTGGTTTGCCTCTCTCCCAGCGGAGGTTGTTCTCCCTTCGGCTGGGACTGGACTCTCGCTTGCTTCTGCAGACCTTCGTGATGTGGCCTCTTTTCCTGAAGGTACGGCAGAGTGCGTCAAGGAATTTACAGTCTGATTGCAGGTGGTTTGCTCCGCAACCAGCACATTGGTACGGAAGTCTCTGGTTCCTTTGCTCTCGTTCTGAGCGGAGCCGGTTGACCTCCTCTTCCTCACTGTCTGAGGATGACTCGAGGTCTTCGTGGTGGGCGGTAATAGCGTGCTTCTCAGCGGCGAGCGGGCTATCGTTAGTGAGTTGGCGATGCGGTGCGTTCGCTCAGCGCATTCGAGCGGCTGACTTCCTGCTTGCTTCTGTGGCAGTAGCATCAGCGATGACATCTGCAAGGCTGATGTCTCCTTTCGCCATGAGTTTACTCTGCACAGTGGGTGCATCTAATCCCAGAACTATGCGGTCTCTCGGGGCTTCCTCGAGGTTTGCAAAACCACAAAGGCCTCCTAGGTTCCGGAGGTCGGCTACAAAGTCCCCAACGCTCTCATTCTTCCGTTGGTCCCTCTGGTAAAACTCGTGTCTTCATATCAGTGTAGGTACTGCGGGTGCGTAATGGGCCCAGAGGATCGGCGCTAGGTTATCCCAATCCATGGTCTTCACTTCTGCCAGTTTGGCAAGTGCTTTAGCCATTTTGAAAACGGCGGGGCCGCAGTGAGTCAGGAACACCGCTCGTTTCTTGCCAGGCGTAGCATCCTTTAAATTGTTGATTTCTAGGAACATCTGGAAACAATCTATATACGAGTCCCAGTCTTCGGTTGCTGGGTCAAATGGAGCGGGTAGTATGGCGCCGCTGATCATTTTGCTGTTTGTTGCGTGCGCTCTTCAGCCACGTGCTCTGTCTTGTTTGATGAGTGCTTAGTCAGCTCTATTGTCTCCGAATCCCATCCTCGTCACCAGTGTTAAGTCCTGAGCATGGGCGCAAGGAATGGAGACGAGACATCGAACGGTGACTTCAACTCTTTATTGTGAAATAAGAACAGAGCAGACCAAATACTTGGGCAGCAGCAGCTCTTTTATAGAGCTGGCTGCTGTCAAAACAACCAATGATTTGAGTTTACCGCTCTCACAAGCATCCAATCAGAGAGGCCCGTTAACAGCCAATCAGACTGGCCAGAAATGACCAATCACAACTCGCTGTTCGCGGGCCAATGAGAAGTGCAGGATTACGAGCCTGCTGCAAAGTAAAGCTATTTAGGGTTGTTACTGCTGCGTTGGCTTAGTCCACAACACACAGGTATTACAGATTCAGTGACCACGGGAATACATTTCCCTTCAAAATGTCAACCAAACCACATGGAACAAAACATGTCTTTTCTTATTTTTTTTTTAAATTAAATTTATTAGAATTTTTTTTATCCCTCCTTTATTACTTTATAAATAACTCAAGGTAGTGAACATACATAATATTCGCTCTTCCTCCTCCTCCTCCTCCTCTTTCCCCCTCAACACCAACCCAGTGAGGTGGGCTGGGTAGAGTGGGAGGGACTGTCCCAGAGTTACCCAACTGGCTTTCATGCCTAAGGTGGGATTAGAACTCAGGGTCTCCTGCTTTTTATGTCAGCAACTTAACCACTACACCAAACTAGTTCTTGTACTTCGAATTACAATCCTGCAAAAGAAAGATATTCAGCATACATTTGTAAAAAAAAAAAATCACTGTAGCTTCTCCCTATTAATTTGCTGAGCTCATAAACTCTAGTGAGTTTATTTTTCTCTTCTTCCTAAAATCCCAAATGTTTAATTTGTTGAGGCATCACGGGTCTTCTCTGAGCAAGGTTGTGTCCTTGCAGATGTTTCATTACTCAAACTAGGTAACATCATCCGGTGATGCTTCAACCCTGAGCTACAGATATTCTCATTTATTGATTAGTTGTTGAGTTAGCTGTTACCATGAGCTACTACTGTGCATTTAACCTCATATTTTTAAACATTCCCTGAAATACTTGTTGCCACAGGTGGCATTCAGCAGGTTCTGACCAGTTCTGGAGAACTGGTAGCAGAAATTTGGAGTAGTTGGGAGAATTGGCAAATACCACCTCTGGATGGAGATTTTACAGTATCCTTCCCCTGCCATGCCCACAGAACCGGTAGTAAAAAAAATCGAATCCCACCACTGCTTGTTGCTAGCATGTTTATCTCATTTCCTAACCTTTTCCTCTACCCTAAGTACAAACTTATCAGAGCTTGGTCTTCTGTGCATCCCTTGTAGAATGTAGATAGCCTATCCTTTCTCTGTTTGTAATTAACAATGACTTTGTAGATTGAAATGAATGTGTTAACATGTGGGAGTGTTGAAGGCTGTTTCTCAGTGTAGAATAAATTAGATAAACCTTCAGTCCTTACAATCCTGAGTTTATCTGAGCTGGTTTGTGCGATTATGTCTTTGATGAGTACAAGTTTGGAGTCTGTCCCAGTGCCAGGCTGTCCTATCTTAGAACTGAAACAATACTGGGGAAAAGAGACTACTGAAGAAATAGAGCGGCAATCTCAAAGCTCCAGTTTCATAGATATTTAATTAAGTTCTAGGCTCTTCAACTGAGTGAAAAGAATTGTATTACATTCAAAGGTTAGCAAGTGTCACCTAGAGTCGGCCATACATAATCATATTTATTTTACCAACCAATTCTTAGGGGGGAAAAGGATTATTGCCTTTACTTCTGTAGGAAAGTTGACTTCAGCGGGGATGAGAAAGGAAGTTGTCAACTAGGCCAAAATCACTTCTTGGCTGATTTGTAAGCAACTTATTACAAAGCACATCTCTATCTTAATTTGCTTTCAGAAGAACTAAATGTTTGCAAGATGTCGGGACAATCTTTAATAAATTATCATAACCCTACTTTTTTCTACACCTAATGATAAGTGCAATCACACTGGAATAGGAAGCTTCTTCATAATCTTCTCTCTTTAACTTTTTTTGTTTCCCATTCCATGACTGAAACAGAGATAGAACTATGGGCTCACATTTATTGATGGTGCTAGATAATGAAATATAGATTTAGCCAAAATATTAGTGATGTGTGTTACTACTTTAACCCACAGAGTCAGCCAGAAATTTCTGAGAGGAGAGAATAGTAAACAGGGAACTGATTAACAGAATAAATAGAAAATGCCCTTGAAAAGACAAAGGATGTGGAAAAGTCAGATAAGTTAAACATTTTTTTAAAAAAGTTCTGCTGTCAAAGACACAAAGAGAAACTCAATAAAAGCTTATTTTTTTGCATTTCAGAAAAATTCTGGCTCTACTCCCAATAGCTTCTCAATTATTTTATTGTTTCCTGACTGCCATTAAATGATCAAATCTCTCTCTCTCTCTCCATTATGTTGTATACTATCCACTTCTCTTTTTGCTTTTTGGAAGCTGTGCTGACAATTTGGTAGAATCGGTGTGATGATGCCTAACAGTGTGAAGACTTTAATTCACCCTGGAGCTCCTCAGATTTCTTGGAGCAGAAATCCCATTATTCCCACTCAACATAATAAGGGATGCTAGATGACCCTTGATTTTTACCTGTCAGATTTCTAAAGATAAATGAAATGTTGCAGTCTTAGAAATACATTGACTTTTCTCTACTTATCAGTAACCAGCAAAAAGTTAATTTAGAATGGTTAGCTAAGAAGTGCCATTAGGATAGCTAAGGAAATCTCACAACAGAAACTTGGTACTTGTGGGAGTCCCAGAGAAAACCCTGGACTGAGATTTATCAACACCTGAGTTGGTAGTTGCTTTGCTACAACTTCCCTGGTAATACTGAAATACTGTATGTTTTTCAAAGGAAATATGAACTCCGCATCTCTTACTTACATATAGGATTGCATTGGTAGTGACTTATTGGTTTTTTATTCTTCAAATCCCTTCCCCTGAGGGAACATGTTGAAGTTATGGTGTATATGGAAAAGTAGTTTAAGGTTCACAATGAAATGTGATAATTTCTTTACAAAAAACAAACCCCATGAAGTTGATGACATTCCAATGTCTAAAAAACCTTTTTCAAAGTTAGTCCAGCATGTTTTATTTTATAAATATGTCACACAGTTTTGAATTTATATGGCTTGGTGCCATGAATGTAATTTGGAATCCATGACTTCACTAACATATGATATTGGTTGGGAAGAACCTGTTACAAAAATATAAACATTTTTTAGCTTTCCTCATATCCTGAAAAGCTGGTATGCATCCAGTTGTACATGATGCCACTGGGAAAAACAATCAGAAGTTTCGGGGGAGAGATTTTATTACAATCTTGAAAATATCTTATTATTTTACTTTTTTTCTGTTGGAGCCAAGGAAGTGATATAAATACTTAGCTATTCCCTGAAGGCCATGAAATATTGGATAGTCCACATAAATTAGACCATTTGTTGGTTTAGGGGTGTTTTTTATTTTTAGACCACCTTTTTCATGTACAACTCAAGGCGGTAAATATACAGTACCAATACACTTTCTTTCTCCTATTTTCTCTGCAACAATAATTCTGTGAGATGAGGGAAACAGAGAAAGAGTGATGGTCTCAAAGACACCCAGTCAGTTTTTCATGCCTAACATGGGACTAGAATTCACAGTTTCCTGATTTCTGCTCCAGCATCTTAACCACTGTATCAGACTGATTCTCTAACTCTAGCTGGTAGGATGCATTCCATGAATCATATTGCAACTTATTATGGATTGAGAAACCCTCATTCTGAAACCAAGATTAGCAATCTGGATATATCTTTGGACCAGCATTGTTTCTAAAGTGTCCAGATGACTTTTACTATGTTTTAATTATTTGGGAATATAGACTAGAAGTCTCACTTGACATATAACCCTTTATGGAACGTATGATATTTGATATACCCAAACAACTTATTTATCTAGTCCATTCCTGAGCAGGGCTGGAAGCAAAATTAATATGTAGTCATTTCTTTTTGTAAGGATCATAACTGAAGAATTATTTTACTACATTGGCTCTCATAGCATGCACCCATTTTAAAAACTGGATCCTGGGAAAATGGATAGGTTATTTTTCTTGACCATCCACAGATCATACCATTGTGGTGAAGGTATTTATTTGTTTAGGACTTGAATTTATTATCTCAGTCATGTTTGCTCAGTGACCACAGACAGTATTTGAGAAGGTTCTTGACTAAGTAGGCAGCAAAACTTCATAACCCATACCACTTGCTTGCGGTAGTGTTGTACATACTGGCACTTCTGATACTATAGTATTGCATTTTTTTTGAATGGGAAGTATGAAAGTCCTATGTGGATAGAATTGTATTGTGTATATCCTTCCATAAGGCCAGTCTGCTGCCTTATGAAATAGAGGAAGATACTTTCCATTGCCAGTGTTGAAATTAGATTTGACTTCTATATAAGAGTTTGGAGATGGAGTTATCTTGTCTTTCTCCTCAAGCATGTTTTTAGGTTTTACCAGCCAAATAAATTCCATTCATCATCACAGTCTGTTGGGATTACTTAGATTCAAAGTAAGGAGTTTAAAGAGTTTATTTATTTAGATTAGTGTCATCTATTTATTTCTTTAATGACTTGTATGGCACCAAATCTGTTAGACATATCTTGGTGTTGCAACAGTATATAACACAATAAAACATTCATGATAAAATAGCAATTTGGAAGATATGCATAGAGAAGGAAAAAATGGCTTTTAAATCAGTGCATGAGGTTTTGGTTACTTAGGTGCCCTAAGAAAAAGAAGAAAGAAAGAAAAAGAACTTTTTTTTCTAGTTGATCTTTTCTGTTCTGTATTTGAGCAAACATAGGGAGTGTCTTCTTAATTATTTTTTCAAAAGCTAATGGCGATTCCCCCTTCCCTATTTTCCTAGGGAACACTCTATCCTATTGACTGGAACCCATATATGTGGGTGTCTCTGAGAAAAGGGCTGAGCTAGTGATGAGTTTCGCTTAGATACTTTAGTCTTCTTGCCAAACATGTTTTAGCTTTCTGATGATTTTGCAACCACCCTCACATAGCAAAAGGATTGTGTAATAGATGGAGGCTGGCGTTTCTTTCACTCTTGGGGGCTTTCTCCCTACTGCCACAAAGCCTGATTCACTTCCTCCCTTGAAGTTTTCCTTACCTTAAAACACTTCCTTTTTGTGGGGAGCAGATGAGTAAATTGCCTGGTGTCTTCTTAGTACAGCTTTATATTTACTGCAGGGTTACCATGCAGAGTTCCCCTCTCCCCAGTGTCCATTTCCTTACGTTTTACAGCACATTAAAGTTTCCTGTAGCAATTGAAAAATACTTTATTTTGCAAGGCATCTGCAATGAATATTCATCTGTTTCTGCTAGGAGCCACCCCAAAAACATATCCCCGTTTCTTTTTGCAATTACAGGGAGAGTATAAAACCATTTCTGTCTTTTGCGGAAAGAATGAGAGAAGAAGAATATCCTTCATAAGGACTGTTATCAGTAGAGGGTCTGCTGTAACTAATGGGCCAAGGTATCTGAACAAACAAACAAACAAGCAAGCAAAAACAGAATATCAAAATTGGAAGGGATCTTGAAGATCTTCTAGACCAATTCCCTCCTCAAGCAGGAGTCCCTATATCATTTCGGACAAATGGCTGTCCAATCTCTTTTTAAAAGCCTGCAGTGATGCAACACCCATAATCCCAAATAACAGAATATATCCCAAAATAGTAGCCATCTCCCATCGTATAAAAACTCACCATATTAGTTGTCACCTCTCGTTCCAATACCATCTACTTACTTAATTTACCTCAGGGCAGCTTTATATGGAGCACCTACAGCTTTCACTTTGCTATTATTACCCTCCCATAGAATTCATGCCCTCCCATAGAATCTCATTCCGCCTGAATGCAGAACCATCTCTAATCATCCTCCTGGACTGCAGTCTTGCTTGTCTTGGGTGCTGCCAGACTGACAGTGAATAAGAGGCAATCTTATTGAGATGGCATGATTAGGGCTTAGTTTGGCTTCAGCTGTATCATGGTGAAGGGTTCTATGGCAGTATTATTGCTGTTGGAGTAATATTTCTCTTCATCATGACAATACGGCATCAACTAAGTGCCCTGGTTTACCTAGGTGAGTCCTTTCCCCCATCTCATCCATACAGGTGTATTAGCCCTCTTGATCACCAAACTGCACTGACCCATACTGTGTAAGAGTTATAGACCATTTAATCTAGCACCTCCAGAAGGGACTAGAGTGAGAAAGACTATCCTGGAAGCTTGTCTCGTGTTGTATTAAATCTTTTTTTCCCCTGAAGACTTCAACAAGAAGTGAAGAGCTTTGCTTAATCTGAGCTGAAATAGGGAGTAAAAGATCTGAACTGGAAGTCTTACCCTACACATAAGTGAGGAAGAAGGGAAAAGGAGAAAATAATGGCTAAATGGGCTCATGTGTATCAAGTCCCATTCCCAAAAATCTATTGATTCCCCCCCCCACCCGCCCCGATCACAAATGTTCCATAAGCTTAGGGAGTGCATGTGCTGGGAAAAACTGTTGGATATTTAGCTTCATATGCTGTCTAAAAATTGAGATCGGGGAATGGTGTTAGAGTTGGAATGGGGGATTGAAAGAAATGTTTCTGTATTTTTACTGAAAAGGGTGCTCCCTCTTCAGCACCAGGGTGATGGGATCAGGACATGATAGGATTAGCCGTCTGCCCATCTCACCACATGGAACCTGGGAAGATTGCATCAGCCAGCAGGATTCAACCAAACTTAGCACACAGACAACCAACAAAGCTAGCTGTTGACCCCTGACAGCAACCAATCAGGATATTCTTCCTGTACCTTAGGAAATTCAAAGCCCAGAGAAGGCGTAAAACCCAGGGTCTTTCAGTATCACTCCCCTTTCTCCTCAGGAGCTCCAAGGAGGTGATCCTGACCATCAATAAACCATCAATCCAAGCAATCACCATGTTTCCAATGTCTTTTTCCCCACTTGGAACTGAACCGAGATGGACATTTCTTCTAACACTTGTTTATGTGATTCCAAATCATGGTTAGTTTATGGTTGAGTGAATTTGCACAGCTTTGTTCAACTATGGGTTAGTGTTGTGTGAACACAGCCCCAATCTCCAAAGGCTACATTGACCCAGATTTCAACATATAGTCTTCTGCTCCTCAACACTCCTAGCTGTGGCAATTATGATGCTATCAGTATAATTTGTGCTGTCATTTTTAAAATTCAGTCCCCACTTCTTACCCCAGATTTACCATGCTTACTATGATTATGCCATGTTTCAATACTTTTTCTTGTCACTGAAGTCAGCTTTTCGCATTCCTCTCTGCCCCTCCTCAGTTTGCTATGAGTTCTGCTGCATACCAGTCTATAATAAGAGCATGGTGACTGTTGGACCATGGTTTCATTTCATTCCCATCTTTGCTGGTGATGGCTTGACACTCTGGTTTCAGCCTTTAAATGGATAACTCCAGGGCAAATTTTTTGAAGCCAGTGGAATTGCTTCAGGCTATATTTTGAAAGTAAATTTAGATGTTATTTGTTGAGGAATCTGAATATTCTGTTTGAGACTAAGGATAATACTTGTTCTAACTCCAGGGAATGAGCAATGGACTGTTAACATACTCATTATTAACATACTCATACTGATTTTTCTGCCCTACTCAAATCTAGAATCTAAAGGATAAGTAGACATATTGAGCCACAAATTAACCAACTTGGCCATTTTGATCCAGTATGCTGTTTGAGCACTGTTCATGGTTAATGATGTCATGCAAACCAAGAAAATTGGATTGGTTTGATGAAATTATTAGTTAAAAATTATATTTTGGGATTGTTAACAAAGTCACAGAAAATGATGGATTACTAGATTTGATGCAAATGTTATTCTTTAAATACACAAATGTTCTTTGGCATGCAGTTGCTGTATTTGTCATTATTAGACTGTGGGGTGGTTGGGTCATAGCCCAAATTTTCAAATAGTCAATAAAGTAAGCTGCTACAAAACTGAAAACTGGAAATGTCAATCCTTTTACCACAGGAAATATTTGTGAAGATAAATTCTTCTTATAGCCATCAAATTAATTCTATGGCAAAGTTGCAGGAAAAAAAAATCTTCTATATTAACTTTTCATCACAAAATGAGGCTATTTGTCCATCTCAGAATAAAGAACTTGATTTCTCTGGATGTCTATGGAGATTCTCAATCATCCATTTGATTTCTCTAGCTGTTTCCTATTGGAAAATCCTAGAAAAGTTTCTTTTTTTACTACACCTACTTTGGAAGCTCACAGAGAGCAGTGGTTGAATGGATGCAGAACACATCCATTCTATATAAGCACGCACATTAATTCATGGACCTGTTGAGCTTTTAAATTCTGCACAGAAGTGCTTCCTCTGAATAAATTAGGCAACTGCTGCCCAATAACCCCGATTTCAGTTGTACTGCCTTGGATCAGACTAGAATAGTTTTCTGTTAGTTCCAATATTGGCCAAAGCTTCAGCAGTACCTGGTGTAGTTGGACAGGCTTACACCAATTGGAAGAATTCTGCAGAACATCTTTAAATGCTGGTTGGTTCTGCTTTTAAGAGAATGCGTCTTTGATCCAGTTTTGCATTCTTAACAAGTAAACTTTGGGTTTTGACAGGATGGAAGGAAAGGTATGTATCTTTGTCTTTGACAAAATTGTGACTTCATCAGTGTGTGTCTGTGTGTGTTTGAACGATCAGATGGGAGCAAAATATTTCTTTGTCTCTTGCCGGCTTTCCAAAAAATTCCTTTTCTTCCCTTAGATGTTTCTTCTAGTTTGAGAAGGAGGGCGTCGAGGTGAAAGAGGGGGCGTATTAGAGCGCGAGTGGGATAGCGGGCTTAGAGAAACAAAAGGAAACCAGCTGCAGAACTTCCTGAATTGGAGGGAAAAAGAGTGAGACAGGGGAGGGAGGGAAGGAGAGAGAGAGAGAGAGAGAGGGAAGGAGGGAGGGAGGGAAAGAGAAGCCAGTCCACAGTAACTAACAAGACACTTAAAAGCTGGGGAAAGGATTGGGGTGGGGGTGGGCAGAGAAGAAGGCGGGTTCGGAAGTAGGAGTGCCGTCCCTGACCCGCATTCATTTTCGCTCACCATGACCAGTGCGATCTTGAGGCGGAATTCCAGCAAACAGGGCTTGCAGAATCTCATAAGGTAAGTCCTTACCTGTCGCTAGCAAAGGGGGGAGGGGGCGCCGACCGCTGTTTCTTTGTGTGGACGGAAGGACGGAATCCCTCACCTTCCCTCCGCACGCACGAGATTTCCTACGTTGGCTAAAAGGCTCCCCCGTATCTGAACTGGGGTCTAGGAAAGCGGCTCCCTCGGTTTGCAGGGCGGCGATGTTCAGCCTGTGGCAAAGGCATTCATTCCTGCAGGCAGGAAGACTGGGCACCGGGGCGCGGTGACAAGGGGGGGGGGGTAGCGGAGAGAGATAAGACATTTAGGGATGGCTTTCCCTGAAACACCCCTAGAGAATCGTTGCTTTGGCCTTGGCAATTTAACTGACCTGGCGTTTGGAGTGAAAATCGTGAGGGGAGAAGGAAGGTCGATCTCGCCCCCTAACGCCCCCTATATATGAAGGGGAACGTGGAGATGGAGATGGTGGTTGGTGATGGCTAAGCTCAACAAGGCAAATGCTTGGAAGAGGCAGTCTTTCGTCCGTTTGAAAGACGGGGGTTTTCATCCCTGGGGAACTCTTCTCGTGAACCACGATCGATATCCTTTCCAAGCGAGACAAGGTGAACTGGAGTTCCCTTCCCGAGACTTCCTTAGGGGAGGCCAGGCAGCCCTGCGCGCTGGAGGAAGTCCGAAGGAATGTAACAAGTTGCTCTTGAGCGCGGAAAGCTAATGCGCTGAGGGATTGCAGAGTGAATTTAAAAAGGGAAAAGAAAAGGGGCTGAACAACTGCCCTAGGGTTTACTTTCCATTGTGAAGAGAAGGGGTAACGAGGGGCAGTCCCCAGTGCCTTCCTTTTTGGGACCAGATGACAGATATATATTCCTGGATAGTGACCATTTGCTTACTAGTTTGTGGGTTTCTCTCTCCCTCTCTTGCTGCGTGTTTGTATCTGTACACACACAACCACACACACCATTGTCTAAAACTAAGATGTATTTGAAAACCTCAACTAAAAAACAGAGTTAACAAGCTTACTGCAGAGTGATTATAGGACAGATTTAACAGGGACTTTTAATAAAGAGTTCATTCATTTCTTATTGCTGGTTAATTCCATTAATTAATGTTGACCCAGCAGGAAGTCCAAATATAAATGGGGCAAAAATTAATCAACTGGCCGCTGGACAGAGAAGAATAATGTCTGTCATGGGATTGCTTCCGCCACCTTCCCAACCCATGGTCTCTCTTCCCCCATCACACCACAGTTGGCTAAGAACACTGGGAATCACCACCCCAAACCATCTGAAGTGCACCAATTGGGGCCGGCTAATTAAAACAGTTGGCCAGGCAGGGCACAGCAGATGGCCATCTATTGTATGGCAAACCACTGTTCAAGCATGTTTCATTTGAAAGTCAGCATTTCTTTGGAAACATTGACAACATGGCAAACTTTTACTTATTTAGGGAAGTATGAGAACTTTATTGACCATGTGGGGTGTCTTTGAGCAGTAACCATATGGTTAATGGCCTTCACACTCAGGTTCTCACACAGTGCCCGGACACCACTGATCAGGCTGGTTACAGGTTTCCATGCATTTACTGCCTTACTGTACTTTAACATCTCTTTCAAAGAGTATCCAAAAAGAAATCTGTTTTTGTCAATGATGTGCTTCCTCTCACTCCTCCTCCTCCTATCATCATCATCATCAGTTTCTGTAGCCTCAGTGGCTTCCAAAATGAAAAGTGTGCATCCTGGCCAGAAAGAAAAATTAAGTATGGTGCTGAGGGATGCAGCTCTGAAAAAAGGGTTTATCTGAACCCATCCTCTATGTATTATTCCTCTCTGAGTAGATTTTTTTGTCTGCCTACGTTTATAAAAACATTATTCTTCATTTCTCTAGATATGCAACCCTTTGCTGAAAATAAGTAACCAACTTCAATAGAAACCCAAAGCCTAAAATAAATACTTGTGATATTGATTAATCTACTCATTTATTTTCCTGAAACAATTTTTAAATTTTCCTAACATTTACCAAAAGTTGGTATGGGTATGATTTTTTTAAAAAAAGTTCAAGTTGCAGTTAAATGAGTAGGTGTCTGTTTAAAAATGATCCTATTAAGAGTAATGGGCTTACTCAGACAAACGCATGTTTTAGCTTCTAACCAATGTTTAAGATTACACTCTTTGGAAGATTTATTCAAACATATGCTGAGTGGGATTTATTCTTACATAAATATGTGTTGAGTTGCAGCCTACATTTCACTGGCCTGTTAGCATTCCTCCTTTTGTCTGGACTGTGGCCAAGATATTTTTTTAAATATTCATACAGGTTTAAAAGACTAATTTGAAAGAGAGTCATCCTTTTCTCTGCATGAGACATAAAAACTACTAAATTGTACAGCATTTTATTTTAGAATAAAAAAAATAGAATTACATCAATGTTATCTGGACTACCTGATACAGATAGTCATGTGTATGGCTTTCTAGTACAATTCTGGCATTCCAGAAAAGCCAAAGCATCATTTGTGGAAAATTAAGCAGATTTCATTCAGTAGCAATACTGGTAAAAGACTAATAGATTAAAAATGCTTTGCATGTATTTTTTAAAATCCACATTACAAAATAGCATACAGAGTTGAGAATAAGAAATTCCTTGGTCTCTTTACCTGCACCCCTAAATTAGAATATCCTTGGCTGGGCTAGTAATCTGGATGATTTGCATATACTTGTATGAACTGACTCCATCCAAAAATAATTATCCATTATGAAGCAGTGTGAGCATCATTGTGGATTCTGAAAAGATGGAAAGAACTTATTCTGTCTCTGATTTCTTGGACATGGCTGAGACTTCTGCCAAGTGAAAATCCTTGATTGCTCTGTAGTTCTCCTTTTGTCTTTCTTCTTCTGGTAAAGCTCAATCTAAAGCAGTAATGACGTCACTGGTCAACAGCTATAAACATGATATTCACACTGTGTCATAAGGCACAATTATTACTTTTAATGGAGGCAGTTCATACAAGCATATGTAAAGGAAGAATGAAATCACCAAATAATCGGTTCTCCCTTATCAAATAGCTCTTAATTAAAACAAATTGATCAAGAAACTAGGTGATGGATCAACTAGGTTGGTGAATAATGAACTAGCAGCCGAAGGGTTGCATACATTCTTTGGAAAACTTCCAGATTTTCCCATCAGAATTTTGGTCAGCAAATAGCAGCACTAACATTTTTCAATTCTTTAAGTTGAATGAATTCAACATTTATTTAGCTGCCCATCTCATATCTCTGAGTGGCATGCAAACACAAATGGTACATTAATGTATCCCCTTCTGCCAAAGAAAAAGGGAAAACATACCCCAATGTTCATTCCCACCCCCCATCTCTACAATACTGCGTCAGTGCCTGTTAAGACCTTCAGGATATAGTAACAACAACATGCCATCTCCAAGCTCACAGTTTTCCCAACGTTTAACCAAGGTTAAAGTCTGACTGCCTTTTTCAAATAATCACTTGACAATTCAGTGTTGTCTGGCTTGCATAAACTGTCCAGTGACTCAGTTAGGCCCCCTTTTTTCCCAGTTTAGGGCCATACTCATTCAACTGGGAGCCCCATCTGGAGGGAGGTGAAGTAAGCAAAGGGCAGGCTCCGAAGAGAAGTGAGGGAGAACTCCCATCCTCTCTCTAGCATCTTTCTTTTGTCCTTTGTTTTTACCATTCTATTTTGTAAACTGTTTTATTGCTCTCATCTGCAGGCAGCAACACTCTTATGGGATTTTAAAGACACACAATTGCTGTTATGATCAGAATGGGAAGCAAAGTGTTGACAACAAATGCCTTGATGGAATATGTCTAGACTCTTCTGATATCGCTGTTTAAAAAAGCAAGTCTTTAGAAACATACTTCTGAATTGAAATGCCTCTAATGCAATTTATAAAACATGACAACCACATATTTTCCAAACAAGAGCAGTTTTTCCACATGAGCTTTTGTAATGTTGCCAGCATTACACTCCTCTTTAACCAGTTGAGTGTAGCGTCCTTATGCCACATTTGTATACTACTGATTACAAATCAGTGGAAATGTTTTTTATCTGAAATAAGAATGCCATAGTGATCATACATAACCCATTGTTCCTTTCTTTGGGGGGGTGGGGGGAGAAGTCAGCACAAGTCTGTAAAACACAAAAAAGAATGAATAGCTGATGGGCAAAAGAATTTGAAAGCAGGAAATAAGAGGAAAGGAACTATAGCTGCACCTAGTTTAGACAATTCTTGCAAGCTGTTCTTGCTCTCGCTGTGTCCCTCTATAGTTCATGAATTGCCTTTTGTTTTTTCTTAAATGCCTCCATGGCAAGGGCTATCTTTGACAAGGTAAAAAGAACGTACCCCTCAACCCTCTTCCAATCTTCATTTTGCTCATAGAAAACTTTGACCTTGCTTCTCTAACAACTGGCCTGATCAGCTGGGCATGGAGTATTTAGAACCATCTATTTCCTTCCCCATAATTTTGTGGAACAGATATCATACTCTTTGTTTCTTCTTGCTATACTTGTTGCCACAGCATGCACTTGATCAGCTAACTGTCTGGATGTCACATTGCATCCACTTCTTACAACAGCCTTGGGAAACACCTCCTTGGCATTTATAACTGGCCTACCATGCCTCAGAGGTTTGGATGCTGTTCTGATGATAGTTGATCTCTTTTCATTCTCTTTTGTGGCCTCCCCTCCATCCCTGAAGCAGTTTGCCTATTCTTTCAGCAAGTTTTTCAGATCTGCAAGGGAGCCAATCTCTCATTTGTAAGAGAGTCCCATATGCATGGCATATTATTGGAATTTATTTCAGCAATTGGGTGCAATCTTCCATGTATTTTGTCCCCATCATCCATAGTCAGATAGAGAATTTGAAATCTTAAAACAGTAGCCTTATTACTACATAAACTACCATCAAAATAGTTGGCCTGATGCATGGTTGAGTTCACTTATAATAACTCGGCTTGTAGCAATAGCAATAGCACTTAGACTTATATACCACTTCATAGTGCTTTACAGCCCTCTCTAAGTGGTTTACAGAGTCAGCCTATTGCCCCCAACAATTTGGGTCCTCATTTTACCCACCTCGGAAGGATGGAAGGCTGAGTCAACCTTGAGCCTGGTGGGATTCGATCTGCCAAATTGCAGTAAGAGTAGCTTGCACTACTGTACTCTAACCACTGTGCCACAGAGGCTCCCCACTTAGATGTCACTGTTTATCCCCCTACTTAGATGTCACTGTTTCAGACCACTTATGACCACCATCTATTTCTGCTGCATAACACTGACCAGCTGTCCCCTGTTCTAAAGGCCTCTTGTTTTCTCCAGAAACTTCAAGCCTTTCAGCCTCTCCTTAAGGATGAATTGGACTACACAAAGGGTTTCTACCAATGTTCTCTTGAGCATCATTTTCAAGGAGGCCCTGCCATCACTGTTGGAGATCCTGTTCAGCTTTCTGCCAGGTTTCTTCCATCCAGTTAATGTTAACCAAAAAGATGGAAGATGAGAACCAAATTCAGAAATGGAAGAGAAGGAGAAAATAGGAAAAGAGGTTGTATAAGAGCTGAATCGGGTATATCTGGAGAGCAAGATTCATTGCCAAAATCTCATTTAAAGTTTGTCATCTTGAAATACGAATCAACTTCATTTTACCACAATATTTTCTGTCTTCCTCTTCTTCCTGACCCTTTTCCTCTTTCTTCATGATTTTTTTTGCAGTTGGTCCTCATTCATTCTTCCAAACAATCTCAATGTACTGTATAATGGAATCATTAATGGAAAAGGGTGGGGAGAATTATTTTGACAGAAAAAAATGCATATATACCCATCTGGTGGCTTTTAATCATATTTTTAAAGACAGTGTTCAATTAGATTAGAAATCTTGATGAATAAGGAGAAAATATTAAAAGGCTACCAAAAGCCAAAAAAAAAAAATGTTGTTGCTGTGTTTTATTTGCATAAGAGAACTCTGAATGCACGACCAATATAGCAGCTAAACTGATTAGAAGAACACCTTGAAGTATATTCAAAATTAATCGTTAGAACTATTTTTACTTTTCCAGTTTACAACTTTGAAATTTGAAAAGTTATATTGGCCAGAATGTAATTTATATTGAATTTTTCAAATGGTGCTTCTATATTAAATCTAACAATCAAAGCCATTAAAAATGGCACAAAAGTATTTCTGGCTTGTTTAAAATATTACGAGTCAAATAAATCTGGCCTTAATACAGTTTCTTATGTGGATAAGAAGATTGAATATATATATATATATATATATACATATATATATACC